>JAXCLQ010063535.1:0-15688 GCA_035584115.1 Cedrela odorata | reverse complement strand
GGTAAAAAATTCAAAAACCTTACATTTATACATATATGTTGATATATGAAATAAAACTTAAATTAATGCATGTTTTATGCCATAGAATCGAACAAATGGTATCATAGCATGTTAGGATGATTTCTATGGTGTTGATTTGCTTGTGTATAACTTAGAATTAATTGTTGGAAATCATGACTCAAATATAGCATATTAGGGTTTATGGAAAATTTTGTTTTCCTATTATGTCTAATATGTTTAAATGCTTCAAAATTAGATTTTGTTGACATGGTTGGAATTTATTTATCATGGTTTCATGTTCTAATTTGATAAGAATTGATGGAAATAGGATTTCGTCATTTTGATGATTAATTTATATGTGATGTGAAATTGATTATCAAATTGGTATGTAATTAGTGAAACTATGATGAAAATTGGATCAAAAGTGTTTGGATCCATTTGTTATTGATTTGGTCATAATGTGAATTAAGGTGAAAAGAGTGTTTTATTTTAAGTTTGCATGATTATATTGATGGGATTTACTTTATCATGGTGGAAAATGGTGACAAAATTGTTTTGTTCCAATAATAGATTATATGGCCATATTCAATTGGTTATGGAAAATTAGTTTCCATGTTGAAATTATGTGTTTAAATTGTTTAAACATGTAATTGAATTGTTGTTGCATGCATTTTAAATTATATGCAATGAGATTGGCATGTATGAATAATTATGGATGTAAATTGATTAATATGGATAAAATTATTTTATGTTAATTTGCACCATAATTTTGTTTCATGTTTGTTGTTAATTTAAAATGTTGATTTTATGGATTGATATGATGAATAATTAATTTGTTTGAGAAATATACAATTTGATTGTGTATATAATTTATTTAATGTAATTAAATAGATAATTAATTGTAAATGTTTTGAATATGTATTTAATTTGATTAAATGCATGCCTATATGTTTATGATTTCGTACATGTTAAAGTTAAGCAAATATATACATTTTTTGTAATGTATATGTATATTTATGAAATATAGAAATATATAATTATATAAGTTTGTCAAACATTACTATTAAGTAATTGATAAATTAGATTTGTCAAATAAATTTAGTAAATGTTATTGATTTAATTGATTAAATGTGTCAACGTATTAAGTTAACTTAATTGATAATTAGTTGGCTAATTTGACAATTTAACATTGTTTAATTAATAAAATATTCAAACAAATTATTAATGATTTTGGTATGACCAATTTCAATAACAAACAAACAAACATTCAACAACAAAACAAAACCAATTCAAACAAATATAAACAAAAGTTCTTGTATGACAAGAAGAAAATCACAAAGGCAAATCACATGTATAATTGTTATATATGAGTTAACAATTAAAAAATTGTTAAAATATTAAAACTCGCATTTGTTTAATTGAATTAATATACATATGTATATATGATATATATGTGTATATTGGTAATATAATATTTATTTATTAGATAAATAAATATTAATAAATATTAAAGAGTTTAATATTAATGTGAATTTTTGAAAATCACATATTTAATTATTTGCATGTTTAAAACATATGTATGACATATGTAAAATAAATGTGTATTAAGACTCCTTAAATAAAATTATTAAATCATTGCCTCCTATGATGGGATAACAAGGAAATTTTTTAACATAAATTTTATATCCCAAGATTCTAAAATGGTATGAGTTTATGGAATTGAATTTAGTTATCTGGTTTTAGGATGTATATTTTTATCCTGACCAAAAATCTAAAATGTAAGGTTAGAACGAGAATATCATTTTAGAAAGCACAATGGTATGGATTTAAGTAGCTAAGAATTTTAAGATTTTAAAATGTGAGGAATTCAAGGTTATGGCAAAAAGAATGAATCAAATCTTATATGTGATCTAAAAGGAAAATGTTCTGTACTCATTAAAATTAATTAACCAAAAATCTAAAATGTGAGGTTTGTTAATTTTAATAAGAACTTGATTCTCCCTAATTATTAAAATATCCAACGAAACTTTTGAGTTTTGGTTGAGAGAGTGTAAATTCCAATTAAATAGTGAGAGTTAATTTAAAAACTGGCAATTAAAATAACATCAAAATGTTTGATTGTTATAATTTTAAATTGTTTAATTTTAATAAGTTAAATTATTTGATTTATTAATTTATATCATTAAAAAAATTTATTTTGGTTCTTTTTCAGTTTCTCTCAGTATAGTGTGATAAAACAAAGATAAAAATGCCAAGCAACGTTTTCCTAAGAATCTTGGACAATAATATTTTAACGAGTTCTAATTTTAAAGATTGGCTCAGAAACCTTAAAATTGTTTTTTATATTGAAAAACTTGGCTATGTCTTGTATAGTCTTTTGCCACTTAATGTAGATGATAATGATTCACCTGAGGAGCACAATACATTAGAGAAGTGGCATGAAGAGAGTCAACGAGCTTATAAATATATGTTGGCCTCTATGAGTAGAGAACTTCAAACTAAGCATGAGAAATTTTTGAGTGCTTATGATATTCTTCTTGCTTTACAAGAGTTGTATAGCGAGAATAAATTGGTCGTCGAATATGAGTTGTGTTCTTCCCTCTTTAGTATGAGACTACGAGAAGAAATTCTGCCCAATGATCATGTAATTAAAATGATTAATACTATCGAGTAGTTGGATATCTATGAGGTGACTATGTCATATCACTTCAAAGTGAATTTGATTTTACAATCCCTCCCTTCAAGTTATAAAATGTTAATAACTAGTTACAATTTGAATAGAATTGAGTGAACTCTTCCTAAGTTACTCAATGAGATTTAAGAATTCTATAAACAGAATTCTAAGTAGTGCTATATAACGGACTGAGTTGGCCTATGAATCGACCCGTTAAAACTTGAGCCCAGACCGGCTCGAGTTACTGTTCACACAGGTTGGGCTAGTTCTGAGTCCAAATTTTGGGCCAGTCCGATTCATCTTGTTTAGAATTGGAAACTCGGCTCGTAATGGGCCCGAAACTATTTGGGCCCATTACAGAGTTGAACCAGCGAGTTGAACCAGTGGGCTAGTCTAGTTAAACCCACTTATTACGAGACGGGTTGAACCGGCAGGCCGGTCTTGTTCAACCCGCTAGTTATAAAAAAAGCTGCAAATTATAGTTGCTGGCGCCTAGCTGCTGTGCTGTAGGAATCCCTGCAAAATTGCAAGCACAGTGAATCAATTGGAATTTGGAAAAGTCAAATTGATTTTTGATTGGCCGAAATCAATTGGAAATTAGAATTTAAAAAATTCAATTTGATTTTGATTGGCCTGTGGCCTGTGCTGTGTATCACCAATTCATATTTCATCCATTCTTATTTCTGCAATTCATTCACCATCATCATTTGAATTTTGTATTTAGAATTTTGGATTGGTTAGCAGTGGCGAATGGCTGACTAGACCGTTGCAGCTTGCAAGGTAGGGTAGTAGGAGGCTAGGAGCAACCATGGAATGCAAAAATTAAAATGTTATAATTATAACATTGTGCAACATTATAATTGTCAAAAATAAAATCGTTATCGATTTTATTTTATTTTTTTTCATTTTATCAATTCATCTATAAATACTCATCTATCTTTCACTTTTAATTATTTCTTTCCCTTATTCAATCTCTCTCAATTCAATTTCTCTCAATTTAATTTTTTTCATATCAACTCTTAAATTTAGTTAAAGCAAATTACCAATACTGCAAATTTTGACAATCTGAAGTTAGCTATTGTATTAATATATTTAATTTCGTATTTAATTTATTTATTAATTTTAAAATTTTAATTAGTATTAAGAAGTTAGAATTGAATTTAATTTTTGCATTAGGGAATTATAATTAGATTTAATTTAGTTATTTTAGTTAGTATTTAGTTTAATTAATAATAAATTAAAAATTTTACTTGGTATTTATTTTCGTTATTAATTTTAAATTTTTTTTCACAATTTAATTAATTGTAAAATTTTAGTTAGAACTTAGAAAGTAATTCAGTTATTTTTATTAGTACATACTTTAGTTTAAAATTTTAAAATTATTGAGATTAATAATTTAATTTAGTTATTAACATAAAAATCAGAATTAGAATTAAATTAATTGAAAATTTTAGTTGTTAATTACTAAGTTGTATTAGTTATTAATTTAATTTTGTTAGTATTTAATTTCGTATTGACTTTAATTAATAAATTGAAAATTGAAGTTATATTTATTTTCGTTATTAATTTTAAATTTGTTGTCACAATTTAATTAATTGTAAAATTTTAGTTAGAACTTATAAAGTAATTTAATTATTTTTATTAGTACATACTTTAGTTTAAAAAATTAAAGTTATTGAGATTAATTGTAGAACTTGCAATTTCGATATAAATTGAGTTTATTAAATTTTTTTATCAATGGCAAGGATTTGACATAGGTTGTGAGAAAAATTAAATTAATCAAATATTATGCAAGCATATATAACAAGAAATTGAGACATAAAATTTTATTCCCCTAATTAGATGATTATTGTTATTATTATTATTATTATTATTATTTTTTCTTGAATATTTTAAAATAATAATAATATAATAATTATTATAATTATAAAAATAAATTAATAAAATCAAATAAAACCAAAATTATAATAATAAGAATTTTGACTGAAAAGTTTAGATAAATAAAGGCCTAATATATTAATAATTTAAGCCAATTTTTTTTAAACCCAAATAATAACCCAATTACCAATGCAAATTAAAATTAAAGGCTTATATATATTCTTTCTTTTCTAGATTTCTCTTGATATATCTAGATTCCTCTACGTTTTTGTTTAGAGAAAAAGGAGACAAGAAAGAAACGAAGGAAAGACAAAAAGAAGAAAAAACTTGCGTGAAAGAAATGAGGAGAGCAAGAAACCATAAGAAGGAATTAGGCGAGGAAGAGAGAAATTTTGCAAGAGATGAGGAGGAGAAGAGCAAATGGGAAAGAGAAGGAGGAGAAGACTTAAGTGATCAAGACCGTGAATGAGAGACCAATACAGAGAACGTGATTGGGAAAGGTCTAGAGAGTTGGATGGTAAAAATGGACGGAATGGAGGGGAGCTGATTAGAGAAGCAGGGACAGATACCGTGATTGTAGCAGATCACGGTCACCTAGAAGTCCAATTCGTCCGTATTAGTGGATTTGGTAGGTAGAGCTTTGAGCTTTGAAATTAAATGAGTTTTATTAAGACTATACCATCTCTCTTTCATCACCATTATTAAAAGAGAAAAGGGTTGAGGTAGGCTGTTGTAATTCTTGTTTACTATTTATTTTAGGATTTGATTAAATTGAATTTCTTTACTTGGTCTCAAACATTTTTAAGCCCCTCCACTTAGTTTATTGATGGTTACTTGTTCTTAAGTATACAAGAGGACGGGCTTAAAAACATATGCTTGAATGACACTGCTGCTGAGGGAGGTGTTCTATATTCAATTGTTTAGAGGTAATATATGAATCTCATCTTTGACATCATTTCGCCATAGAATGATTTCCCTTTTGATATATTTGATTGCCTCTATTTTTGACTTCTTTTCTAGATATCGAATTAGGATACCAACAGGGATATGGATCGGATTTCACAAACTTTTAAACAAAGGATTTTATTTACTGAGAAATAGTAAAAAAAATTACATAGAGATTTTAGGAGAGAAGATGAAAAATAGGAAAAAGGACTTAAACAGTAGGCCTTTTAATTTATACAAACATAATTAGTTTCTACAACAGTAAACAGTGTGTAATAATACTGTTGACAATTTGCTACGGTAGCTGTTACAGTTGTCACCGCAGAGACTCTTATGTGTCCTTGTGATGACGGAGTTGGTCATTAGTCTTCATCAGCTTTTGATTCTTTCTTTCTGAATAATGGCAGACAAAGGTGTTCTACCATTAATTGCTGCTGGACCGTCATTCTTGACTCTAGGATCAATAATTAGCTGCCTTCTTGCCTTTGGAAAGATGCTCCTTTTGGGTCACTATCATGGCGTCCCGTAGTCTCCCAAAGATGGTGTGTTGTAAGCCTAAAATTTTTTGGGTGGCTGAGCTTCTCTTGCCAAGTAGGCATATTGATTATCTTCAGTTGAAGTAGTAGGTGATGCCATTACTACATCAGTCTGAGGTTGCTAGGTTGAAGATGATGTTTGACCTGTCTGTTGAGTTGGCATTGTAGACAGAAATTCGTCTTTCATTTTTATCAATTTAATCTGAATTTTTACATTAAATAAATTAGGAAATTCATTTTTTAGCATACCAAATAGGAGTTGTCCAAAATTGGAAATCCCTACTGGTTTTTGGGGCACTTTGGGCTCAAATCTTTCTGTATACCATTTCTGGTATTTTTCTGTTACTTCAATCACTTGGGCCAAAGTTTTGCCTAGTTCAAATTTCTCTCACCATTTGTAGAAGAAACGTCGTTGGACTATTAGACAGTCAAATTGGTCAAAACCTAATTTGAAATTCCATTCCTAAATCCAGTTAATTTGGAACTTAGTGAAATAGCATAAGGTTTGTAGACCTATTGGGTTCCAAACAGTATTTATCTTTGATGGGCTAAAATTAGACTTTTCTAACTTAGCTTTTGAAATTTGCGGATGATATTTACAACAAGAAGAAGAAGGTACAAATAGGACTGTTGGTAAAATATCTATTTTAGGCCCAATTCGGTTCTAGTATTTGTAGAACTATAAAGGAAATAGAGGTCTAGATGTATTCATAATTTTCGGATTAATAATAAAGAACCAAGAATGTTTCTTTACTCTTCTGATAATAGAAAGCATATTTCCAAACTTTCTGATAATCCCAATAATTATACTCTTGTCCATTTAACTTTAAAGTTCTAGGTTTAGTTGGGTTTAACCCTATTCGGTTAAATGGATTACCCTGATAATATAACACTTAGAATGTATTATTAGGCTTCTATTATCCTTTTCTGTCAAATGGTTATGAACTATCTGAACAGATTAGGTTTTGGTTAAAATGGCTTCGTAATAATAACGAAATTTGCCATTTTGGACACAAAAATTCTGGTTAGCCAAGTATCTTTCTTTAAGATACCACGGATCAAAGTTCTGTTGTAGTGTTAAATCTGTAAAAGACAGATACAATACTATTTCTGATTGTGTATTATGAAAATTCAGTGGTTCTTTTTTTAAAACCTCTTTAATAATAAGTTTAGGAGAAGAAGAACCTGATTCTGATTTGCTCATAAGAGCAGGGAATTCTTCTGATAAAGGCAATTTTTTGAAACCCTTTCTTTTCGGCCTACTCCTTGGAGGCATGGGATATTTTGATTTTGGAGGCCTCGCCCCTAAAACTTCTACTTTCTCTTCAGTTGGTTCCTACAAAAATTTTCTAGTTAGAAAATTATGAAGAGAGTTTTCAGTTCCTTTGATATATAAACAATATCATAATCAAATACAGATAATTCAGATTACAATATTGTAAAGATTTGTTTTGATGCAAGATTTTTAATATCTTTTTTAAGAATAGACTTAGCAGAACTACAATCCATTCTGTATGTTGTGTCCTAAAAATTTAATTGAAGTTTGGAATAACTTCATTTTAGGAGCAGATACAGTTAAATCATTTCTTTTTACAACATCTTTAAATATTTTTAGATGTTTGAAATGTTGATCTATTAATGATGAATATACTAATATATCATCAATATAAACAATACAAAATTCAGAATGTGAATAAAATATTTCATTCATTATATTCTAAAATTCAAATAGTGCATTCTTTAGACCAAATGGCAAAACATTCCATTTATAATGTCTAAAGGGCATAACAAATACAGTTTTATATCTATCTTCTTCATTGATTTGAATATGCCAATAACCAGATTTTAAATCAAATTTTGAGAAGATGATCGCTGATTGTAACCTATCTAATAGGTCTTTTTTATTCGGTATTGGATATCTTATCCATTGGAGAACCTCATTCAAAGGTTTGTAATTAATTACAAGCCTTAGTACTCCCATTTCTTTCTCTGCTTTTTTATTTACATAAAATGCAGTATAGTTTCAAGGTGAATAACTTTTCCTAATAAGTTTCTTATCAAGAAGAGTCTGTATTTCTTTTTTACAAAGTTCTAAATAATCAGATTTCATCTGACTTGGTTTAGACTTTGTAGGAATGGTTTTCTCATTAAAATGAGATTCATAAGGAAGTGTTACCATATGCTTTTTTCTTTTCCAAAAAGCATTAGGAACATCACTACATATTTCTGTTAAAAATTGTTTTTCTAAGATTCCTATTTTGTCTTTAACAATAGGATCTTTCAACTTTTGTTCAATATCCAATGTCCTTCTTGAATATAGTCATTGCTTACTACAATGTCTATTTGTATATACCATTTTTGATGAGTTATTCTGTTAAGAATACTGATTATTGGATCATTTTCTTCTTCCTGAGTAGAAGAAGAAAAATCATCTTTATTAGACATTCCTTTAACAATGTCTACATAGATGTCAAACTTTCTGTTAAGTTTATTAACATTCAAATCTGTATTAGATTGATATTTCTTTAAACTTTTTATTTTTGTTTTTAATTCATTAACTTCTTTTCTAAGTTCTTGAATTGTTATTGGTTTATCTTATTTTTGTTCAAATCTTTTGAACACTTCCTATAAACTATAATGAGTAGTTTCAGGTTGCTTTTCTGATTTATTGTTTAATTGTTTAGATAAAAGAATTTCAAAGAAACTCTTTTGCATTTCTTTATCTTTAATACGTTCAATTATTTGAACTATATTTTCCTGATCATCAGATAAAACACATAAACCATTCATTTGGCAAATGTTTTTCCAATAGTTTTGTTTATTTGAACAATTGCCTTTACAAATAGATTGTTCTGAATCAGATGATGAATTGCTATAATTTTTATAGCATTAAAATTCTCTGATTCTTCAAATTCTGATTCTGATAAGAATTCACTATTCGAATTAAGTAATATTTTACTTAATTAGATCCTTAATCTTTCATCCTGTAATTCATTAATTTTCTGTTTAGTAAAGCACTTATTAGCATAGTGCCATTTCTTACCATATTTATGGCAAGTTACAAATTTTACAAATTTCTTCTTTTGTAATTGTGATTTTTTTAAAACCACTTTTCTTGTACTGTTTATGTTCTGATTTATAGTAATATTTTTTTCTTACTTTATATCTCTTAGGAGAAATATGAGATTTTCTCTTATTTTTCTTCGGATAATTAATAGGAATGTTATAAGTAAATTGTTAACAAAATTCTCCTATTTCTTTCTTGCCAATTAGATTCTATTTTTTGAGTTGGTAGTTCAACTTAATGTCATTGCATATGCTCAAGTCTACATTAGTACAGGTACTAATGAGATGACCATAAGTATTTTCATTATAGTTGATACTATAACCATCATTTTAGTATTTTAGTTTTTGTCTTACCTTTTTTGCAAAAAGGGGTGGTAAGCCATCAATAAACTTGGCTTTCCAATGCTCAATATTAGCATCCACTCTTTGCATTACTTTGGTAGTAAATACATCTTTATACCGTCTAAAATGAGTTAAGGATGGACATCTTAAATTCTGTAATAACTCTCTACTCTTTTCACTTTTTTGTAGACTAGATCCCACAAAATAAAGTAAAATAGTTTGTATAAGAGTATATACTGCATCATTAACAAAAGTAGAAGTTAAAGGTTCTACCTTAACTTTGTTAATGATTTTTTTGCTTTTGTAATTCTATGAGAAAATTATCCCACTAGCCTTTTAAACTTCTAGTAAAACCACTAATAAAAGTTAACAGTTTCTTTATCAGAATTACCGGTTGCTTTACAAACTGAAGCATACATCATAATTTGATGTATTATTTCATAAGTTTAATATTCAGTTGTACCATCTAGATTCCACTCATAAATGATTTTCCCATTATAGGAATTTTGACTTCTAAAGAAGTTTTCTTCATATAATAAATCTACTAGAGATGACATTTTATAATATGTTTTGTTTATTGCATCTTCTACATAAGTGACTTTATTTAATAAAGATTCTACATTATGAATTTGATTTACTAATGTAGATTCTGTTTTTGTTTTAGATTCTGAACTGATTTCAAATTTTGTTTGTACTGTTTTATTCAAGGTGGAAATGTTTATTTTTGAATCATTTTAAATTTGTTTTTCTGTATTAAATTCTTCCTTGAATAATTTTTCAAATTTCTTGAAATTTCTTTCAAGATTTCTGATTCATATTCTATTTTAGAAGAAGTTGGTTTTTCAACTCCTAATTCTAATACGGTCAATTTCTCAACCTTTGAAATTAGTTTCTCAATTTCAATCTTTGGTTCTGGTTCTTCAAGAGTTTGAATTTTTAAATTATTTATTTTATTCAATAGTAAATCAATAAATTTAATATCTCTTTTCTGATTAGATAATTTAAATCCTTCATTATTTATTGAAGATTGAATATCAACACTTTTAATAGGATTTCTAATTCGACTAGAATTAGGAATATCCTCATCTGTATTGATCTTACGTATTACTTCTTATAGGATATCTTCTACCCTGTTTAGTTGATTACCAATTGTTTGTAAATTTAAATTGATAAAATTCTGTTTTCTTGTTAAAGTATTTTCTCCTGCACTAAATGCAGTAGCTTTTATCATGTTAGAATGATACTTTAACTTTAAAGTTTCTGTTGGAGGATGCACAGAATTAACTGTGTTTCCCTTTATTGTTGACCAAATCCTATTTTGATTGGTTATTATCTCCAAACTTCTAGGATTATGATATTTTTCATTAAACCAATTAATAAATTCTATGGTTTTGATTTTCAGATCAGAAGCAAATTGCTTCCAAAGTTGCTTTCTAATATTTTTACTATAACATGAGTCATACCAATTTATGAATTCATTGTTATAGTCCAAAAAATATTCTCTTCGGCTATACTTTTTTATAAAAGATATTGGTATAAATTCTTTTTCACTTTTTGTTTTATTATTCATGATCTATACCATGTTAAAGCTCATATCTGATCTAGTAGGAGGTTCTTCTGATTTGATCATCCTGCTTTATATTCTGATCTAGATTATTTGCACAAATTCCATATGGAATTTGATTTTCAAATAATCTAGTATCTTGTATTCTGGGTTCCATAACATCATTGGAGATAGAATATCTACTAGATGGTGGTTCAGAAATCCTATACACAGGTCTATCATTAATGTTGGATTGTCTTGAAGACTGACCTAACTCAAGTTATCTCAAAGACTGATTTCTATTATTAAAAGTTGATGGATTTCATAGTAATTTAGTTGTTCTGTCATTGGCAAATCTTATCTCAACATTTCCTTTTGGAATTTGAGTTAGTTGCTCAAGTTTTCTGTTAAATACAGTTTGAGGGGGTACTATTCTTTGAATAGTCCAGCTTTTAGGAAATTGTATTTCATTCAATTTTATAAACCTAGGAATAGCTACATTGGTAGTCATACTATTACTATTAATGACAATAGTTTTTCCTAGTTCACTTCTCAGTTTTGTATTAGGAGCTATGGTATTCATAACCTTAAAATGGATCTTGTAAATTACTACTATGATTTTTGATCCTTCAAGGAAATCGTAACCATTTGTCTGAATTCTCAAAGACAAAGATTTAAACAAGTTTTTATTTGTCAGAGACAGATTTAAGTTCAGATATACATTGAAATAATTTGGTCCATAGCAAAGACTAGTCTCAGCCACACCCATTAGAGATGACAAAAAGTCATTACATCTTGCATCTCTTAGATAAGCTTGGATCGATGCATTTAAACCAATTAATGTTAATGGTTTAAAAGCAATCTGGACACATCCAATATGTAGGTAATTGTACCGAGGCAAATACCTTTACACATCATTCAGATTTAACAACCTTAAAGTTTGATATGATTGATCCAGACAGATTGTTTGTTCGGTTGTTTTGATTGCTTTTTGACTCTTAAAATCAAAAAGTCCAATCTTGTAAATAAACTTAGCCTCTACCAGAGGTATAGTCCATTTATTTGTTGAGTTTGATTAAACTCAATAATTTCTGAGTTTTTTACATATCTAATCTGGTTCTGATTTGTTAAACTCCTATGAAAGGTATTCATTATGAAGTTTGAACATGCATGTATAATAATTTTAACATAAAAGATTTTATATTTCTTATTCAAATATTATTATTAGAATTTTCATGTTCTATTAATATTAATTCTCTAGTCAAGGTCTCACAAGTATCCTGTAGATGGTTAAAACAGATCTAAAATGACATAATGCCATTCTCGGCTAAAAGGCTAAACGATCTTGTAACTTATACTTAGCCCGGCTACGATTCATAACATAAACAAATACATTAAGTTATTGTAATAACCATGTTTAAATAATTATTAAAAAAACAAATCATGTTAAAATATTAAAACATACATGCTTATATAGATCCATTCATAATCTGAACTTCAAGTTACAATATATAAGACTCATTTTCCTCTTACCCACTTCCTGCCCTTTGCCTAATAATTCAGGAAGTTTGAATGATTATAATGGTGCTTACATAATGTGCATGAAAGGGCTGTTATTTGTATCCTTAGACTTGAGGAGTCTACGGTAATTAATGTACAATTTCTTATAATCTATCTTCGTTATGTATATATATTATTTTTCTGATTGGGGTATAATTGCTTGATGACTTATATATGGCTATAAACATTGTGTATATGACAATATGTTGGCTATGTATTATACATATGAAAATTTAAGTACTAATGAATGTAGGGTTTAGTAAAACGGACATAAAATAAGTTATAGACATCGATTTTTAGCACTATAAAATTTTGTGTAAACTAGATAGATAGACGAATAACATATTCAAAAATAAGATATTTTCATGTAGGAATGAAATCACAATAAATTTGGGATCAATGTCTTGTAACGAAAGTCGGTTGAAGCAATGTTTATTTAATCAAGTATAAGTTTAGATATAGTAGTTCAAATGAAACGTCATAAAAAGCCACATAAACTAGATGTATAAATGATACATATATTAAAAATTTGATTTAGAATTCATTATCGATTGATCCCAGTGAAAATATGAAGTTACTCCTATCGCGAATAGATATTGATGAGGATAAATAAAATAAAAATTGTGATTTTTTTAACAAAGTAACGGATGTTCGAAACATCTTGATTTTTACTAAGAATAATTGATGGATATGATATATTTATTCATTAATATGGTAAATGCATGAGATTATGAATTTTAATGGAAGAACATGCATTTGTAGATAGTCAATCATTGACAAGACAGTAAGTTGGAAACGGTTAAGCGCAAACCTGTGAGTGGATATTTTTATTTTTAAAATGTTATTATACAAAAATTTGATTTATGCATGTTTATAAAAATTTATTGAAATGAATATTTTATCGAATATATTAAAAAATATGATTTAGAAGAAATATTTGAGTTATACATAATTTGAAATTTAAATTGAAATGTTATAATGTTTTTATAAATTTAATGTTTATAACTGTGTTATATTAAAATAAATATAAATATGATTAGGAGTAAGAGTAATGTTTAGAAAATGTGCTGGATATTCATGAATTGTTTATGTGAATGGACGATTTGTGATAAATTAAATTCTCTGATTTTATGACTAATATGGTAAAAATGCTTTGTGAATAATATATGTTGAGGTTGTTGGTGCAAGTGTTCAGTGTGACTGCGTCCGTGCACAAAGAGATTATATGATCTATGAGGGATGGATCAATATGGGTAAGCTTTTCTCTTATATAGATTTCGAGGGATGGACCATTATGGGTGAACTTCCCTCTTATATAGACCTTAAGGGATGGACTGGTACTGGTAAGCTTTCCAAGAAAATTATTGCTGAATAAGTAGATGTTTGGCACCCCACTCTCTTATTCAAGCTAACGCTAACGAGTGGGTTAAATGATTTTATATACTAATGTAAAATAACTCATTAGCGAGTCTCGAAGTGTTTATTAGCAACGCACCAATGAATATTTTGGGGAATAATTTTTTGACAAACCCAAATATTTTTATTTGAACATTCACAGACTGATTTTAATACATGAGAATTATCTTATTATTCCTTATTGAGTCAAGTAAATATTTTTAATTAAATGTGAAATATATATTTTAAAACTTGTATTCTTACTCTTCACGTCATTCATATTTTCTTATTTTAACTTTATCTACTCACTGGGTCCTTAGAATTCACCCTCCTCATTTTTCAGTGTTGCAGGATGGACAAAGATAGGCAGGTAGTTAGAAAGAAAAGAAAAATGATTTAGTATAGTTGAGGTACAGACATGGGACAAGTGGTATACACTGCAGTCACTAGGGTCGATATGCACATAACATAATGCATTAAAGTTGTGCATTCTGTATTTTAAACTATAAGATGTTGTAATACATTTGAAATTTTATTTATTTTGTGGTTTAAGCTTATCGCTAATATGTTTTATGTCTGACACTGTTGCCATTGTTATTATGGTTTCATACTTTGCATATACATTCAAGTCATAAGAGTAAGGTTTAGGATGATGGTGTTGATCCGTCACCTGCGGGTAACATCTTCGAGTATGAGGGTGTTACGTTAATAATTTAATTTCGTTATTAATATAAAAATGAGAATAAGAATTGAATTAATTGAAAATTTTAGTTGTTAATTACTAAATTGTATTAGTTATTAATTTAATTTTGTTAGTATTTAATTTTTTTATTGAGTTTAATTAATAAATTAAAAATTGTAGTTAATAATTATTTTTATTATTAATTTTAAATTTGTTGTCACAATTTAATTAATTGTAAAATTTTAGTTAGAACTTGGTAAATTTTGTTAATTATTAATTATTTTTGTTGTTAATTATTTTTATTGATATTTATTTTATTTTATTTTAATTGAAATTATTTATATTTAAAATTTATTAGTTATTAATTTATTTTGATTGTTATTTTTTTATTTTATTTTAATTAAAATTATTCATATTTAAATTTTATTAGTTATTAATTTATTTTTGTTATTAATTATTTTTATTATTATTTATTTTACTTTATTTTAATTAAAATTATTCATATTTAAATTTTATTAGTTTTCTTTAATATAAAAGATACAATTTGGCGTATAATAAAGGAGAGGAAAAGAGGTTACCAGTAGAAAAGGCAAGGTAGCTTTTAGCTTTGAACAATTTGTATTTTTCTATCTTTTAATCTTTTCTACCCATACGTATATTTTCGGTTTTGGGTCTTTATTATTAAATTGTTGAATATTTTCTATATCCTTCTATTATATAATATTTACACTTTAAACTAATAGTAAAAATATCACCTACATTTCTTTTATTTTAAATTAATATTTACAATAAAATTAGTTTTTTTTTTCACTACCATAAATAATGTCGGTGATCTTATCGGGTAGTTAAAAAAAAAAAAATGCGCTCGGCCTCATTCAGGAGGTCATCCACGATTTTGTAAAGAGAAGACACGTAGAGTGCAACGTGTTGACGAAGAAATACACTCGTCAGATACCCAAGTACATATGGCATGCCATACTTCGATGGGTGATATGTTTTACACCGCCTTAAATTCCAAAACTGAGTCACCGAATTAAACTTTCGTTCTCAATCTATCTCAGTTAGGA
>JAXCLQ010063502.1:0-15697 GCA_035584115.1 Cedrela odorata | reverse complement strand
TATTCTTAGCCCACTTAAATTTTATTTTAATTCATAATCTAAAATTTCAAAAATGACCTTGTTAACCATAAAATTTCCATTTTTACCCTTCATGTCTACTACATTTTCCAAACTTACAAAAATAGACTCATACATCTACCAAGGAAATCACAGGTATTACATAGAGGCTGTCAAATAAAGTAATGATCCTCTCATATCTCTATATAACTTTTGATCTACACTCTTTCATATTTCATCATTGTTTAATAAAGGAGAAGTACTCATAAAAGTTCGAATGGATTTTTCCTCTACCAAATCAAATTTTCTTAGTAGTTCTTTGATATATTTTGATTGAGAGATAAAAATTTCATCACTTGTTTGTTTCATTTGAAGTCCTAAATTTAGCTATCCCATCATGCTCATTTCAACTTCGCCTTTCATAAGGTTTGAAAATTCAATACACAATGATTCATTTGTGCTTCCAAAAATTTTATCATTAACATATATTTGTACCAATAAAATATCATCATCTTTAGTTTTAATAAAAAGTGTAGTATCAACACTCCCTCTTGCACAGTTATGTTTTAGTAAAAATTCACTAAATCTTTCATACAAAGCTTTAGATGCTTGTTTTAAACCATAAAGTGCTTTAGTGAGTCTAAGGACATGATTTGAAAATTTATAGCTTTTAAAACTGGGAGATTGTTCTATATAGACTTCTTCATTTATAACACCATTTAAAAATGCACTTTTTACATCCATTTGATAGAGTTTGAAGTTTTTGTAGTATGAAAATGCTAGGAGCACTCTAATAGCTTCTGATCATGCAATGGGAGCATATGTCTCATCATAATCTATTCCATTTTCTTGACTAAATCCTTGTGCCACTAGCCTAACCTTATTTCAAGAGATATTCCCATTTTCATTAAGTTTGCTTCTAAATACCCATTTGGTACCTATAATTTGATAATCATGAGGTCTAAGTATTAAGGTCCAAGCTTTATTTCTTTCAAATTGATTTAATTCTTCTTGCATAGCCATTAACCTATTTTCATCACTTAAGGTTTTTTCAACTTGTTTTTGTTCAATTTGAGAGACAAAAGCTAAGTTTTGAACTTCATCTTGATTTTCATCAATTTCTCTTATTCTTCTTCTTGTTTTGACTCCTTGTGAAGGATCGCCTATTATTAGTTCTTTTGGATGACTAGAAGTATATTTTCATACTTTTGGGAGATGCTTGGAAATTTGTTCTTCTTCTACAATTTCATTTTTTTTTTCTAAAGAATCATCATTTTGGTTAAAGTTTCCAAGTTTTCAATTATATCTAATTCTTTCTCTTTTTCTTTAGCAATTAATTTAGCCAAGTTAGGATCGTAATCATTAAAGGTTATAAGCATTATTTCTTCCATGACTTGAGTTCTTTTATTGAAAACTCTATAGGCTTTGCTTTTAGATGAATAGCCTAGAAATATTCCTACATTGGATTTTGGCTCAAATTTTCCTAGGTTATCCTTGGTATTAAAAATGTAACATCCAAACACTCTAAAGTACTTATTCTTAGGTTTTCTTTGAAAGATTAGCTCGTATGGAGTTTTGTTTGACATTTTTCTAATTAGAACTCTATTCGTTATGTGACATGCGATGTTAATAGCCTCGGCCTAAAAGTATTTGGTTAGGTTATATTCACTTAGCATTATTCTACCCATTTCTTGAATAGTTCTATTATTTCTTTCGGCAACTCCATTTTGTTATGGGGTTTTGGTGCAGAAAAATTATGAGAATATCCATTCTCATAGCAAAGATTTTCAAATTCTTTGTCTATGAATTCTCTACCTTGATCACTTCTAATATTTACAATTTTAAAGCTTATTTCATTTTCAACTTGTCTTGAGAATTTATTAAATGCTTTAAATGTATTGCTTTTATTTGCCAAAAAGAATACCCATGTGAATCTTGAATAATCATCTAAAATTACATATGCATATAGTTTTCCCTCTAACAATGCTACTCTATTTAGTCCAAAGAGGTCCATATGTAAAAGCTTTAATGGTCTAGTTATGGAAATTAAGTTTTTAGATTTGAAAGAAGTTTTAACTTGTTTTCCTTACTAGCAAGGACCACATACTTTGTCTTTTAAGAATTTTAGATTAGGAATATCTCTCAATAAACCTTGTTTAGTAAGTTTTCGTAAGAGATCCATATTACAATGTCCTAGCCTTCTATGCCATACCCAAGAGTCATCACAATAAGCTTGCAAGTATATGTCATTCATTTCATTCAGTTTTTCTAGTTCTATGACATACACATCATTATTCCTAAGTGTATAGAATAATTTATTTTTATGCTCATCTAATACTTCACAACCATTATTAAGAAATAAGATTTTATATCCATGATCACACAATTGGCTAATGCTAAGCAAATTATAATTAAGACCTTGAACATATAAGACATCTTTAATTGAGATTGAATTAATGTCAATGGTACCAATACCTTTCACCTTGCATCGGCTACTATCTCCAAATATCACAACTTTTCATTCTTCTTTCTTTAGATATAGAAATAGCTTTTTGTTTCCCATTATGTGTCTCAAGCAACCACTATCAAAAAACCACTTTTTTTTTGTACTTATTGCTCTTCACATGCGGTACCTATAAAATAAACAAGTTTATTTTGTTATCCAAGGGACTTGGGTCTATAAGCGTTAGTTCTACCCTTGAATGTCTTGGCTATTTTAGCATGCATAATCTCCTTAAGTTGTGTTCTCTTAAGCATCCACATCATTTTAGGTCCATTATACTTGTTTTTCTTATGTAAACATGTGTTGCTATAATGACCTTTGCTATTGCAATAATGACAAGTGATAGATAATGTTACTTGTTATTTAGCTTTCACAAAATAATTTGCATAGGTCTTTCGTTTGATTTCTTATTTATATCTAAGTCCAACTTTGTCGAATACTAGCCTTTAACTACTTAATAATTTGTCCAATGTTTCCTTTCCTTGTGTGAATTTAGATAACATGTTTTTAAAAGAGGTTATTTCATCTTTCAAGATTTCATTTTTATGTTTTAATGTCTCACATTCCTTAATCATGCTAGAGTTATTTTTATGCTCAAGTTCACTAACTTTCAATTTTAATGAATCATTTTCTTTTAACTTTAGGAAGTTCATTTTCTTTAATTCTTTGTACTTAACATATAATTTCTAAAATTCATCCCTAAGTTCTTCATATAAGGTACACAAGTTATTTTCTAGTAAGTAATCATTATTACTACTTGTACATGTGTCATAATAAGAAGAATTATGATTAAGGGAAGTTACCTCATCCTCTTGCTTTTTCATGGGCAGAAATTTGCTTTTTCATTTTTCGATGATGAGGTGCTATCTTCGATTGATGAGTCATCCCATGTTACCTTCATTGCCTTCTTCTTCTTCTTGTCATTCTTATCATTCCTTAATGGACATTCTGGTCTTGTATGTCCCGATTTCTTACATTCATAGCAAATGGTCTCTCTATCCTTTTCTTTTTCTTTCTCCTTTTCATTGTTTTTCTTGAACTTGTCCTTTCTTGGATAGTCTTTCCTTTTCTAATTTCTTTCCTTGTTGAAAAACTTCTTGAATTTCTTGGCCATGAAAAGAAATTTATCCTCCTTGGATTCTTCTTCACTGTCATTTTTTTCATCTTCCCTTTTAGTGATCTTTAACGCTATGTTTCTCTTGCCTTTTTTCTCTATCTTCATCGTCATTGTGTCTACCTTCCAACTCGTATGTCATCAGCGATCCAAGAAGCTCATCGAGTGGCAAAGTTCTTAAATCCTTCGCTTCTCTAATCGCTGTCACTCTGGTTTCCCAACTTCTAGTTTCAAGATCTTTGTAATAATATATGTATTTGAATAAGATCTACCAAGAGCCTTAAGCTCGTTAGTAACCTCAATAAAACGAGTAAACATGTCTTTGATTCTTTCGTGTGATTTTATTTTAAACAATTCATAATCAAGAACTAACATGCTTATTTTTTATTCTTTAACTCTACTAGTGCCCTCATATGTTACCTCAAGCATATCCCAAATTGATTTTGCGATTTCACATCCTGAGATTCTATTAAATTTAGCTTTATCTAGAGCACAATAGAGTATATTCATAGCTTTAACATTTAGAGTGAATCTATTTCTTTCCTTAGGTGTCTATTCTCTCTTTGGTTTAATTTCCTTTCTCTAGTTAAAACATCCTCTGTTGTGGGTAGATAATACCCATCTTCTATAATATTTAAGATTTCAAAATCTAGAGTTGTCAAGAAGATTTGCATTCTCTTTTTTCAATAGGCATAATCAGTTCCATTGAAGAATGGAGGTCTGTTTGTGGATTGCCCTTCAATTACTTTTGTAAGATTACTACTAGATGCCATTTTGATTTACTTCTCATAGTTGTTAATCCCAGTTGGCAATATCTAAGAGGGGGTGAATTGGGTTTTAAAAACTTTAGAAGTTAAAAATGTATGCATTGTAGTATAATAAATAAAACAGTAATAAAGTGAGAAAGACAAACACAAGTTCTAATGGTTCGGAAAAGCTTGGCCTACGTCTACTCTCTCAGATACGGATTACTACCGCCGAGGTTCTACTATCTCCTTGTTTTTATGGGTTAAGTAAAACCTAGTACACTCCTTTTGAGGTAAAGGGAAACCTTACACTTCCTTTCTCACGAATGAAAAGAAAAACGCCCAATAGTCTTCTTTAATACGGGTAAAGATATACCCAGTACCATATCACAAATATATATTGAATTTTGTTCTCACAATTGAGTAAATAGATCAATAAGCTCTCACAAGAAATAACTTCTCTAACATAGAATTTGAAAATTTGAAAATAAAGAGATAAAGTTTAATTATTCACGTTTGAAATTTGCTATTCAAGAATGTCTTTGATTTTGATTGCTATGATCATTCTATCTTGCTTCACTATGTATCTTCTATTTATATTCTTCCTTTTTGTGAAGCAACTTCAGTCTAACGGCTTGATTTGGTGTATTTAATGTTCGCCATAAATGTTACAGAAGTTACGCTAAGCTTTAATTTCAAGATAAGTATCGATCCCTTTTTCCATATATGTATCTCTTTATATAAATAGTACAATCTGAGTCTCGAGTATGGATCCATCTGTCTTTGCGTACTGATTTGGTTCTCTTCATGAATAATTTCTAACTTTCTAGAATTTACTTGTATCGATCCGCTTTACTTCAGGTATCGATCTAGTCTGCCTTGTAAATAATTTGTAACTCTCTGTACAAGACATGTATCAATCTGATCTACTCTAAGTATCGATGTAGTTGCCCTTGTAAATAATTTGCAACTCTCTAGACAAGATACGTATCGATCTGATCTACTTTAGGTATCGATCTGGTTGCCCTTGTAAATAATTTGCAACTCTCTGGATAAGACACGTATCAATCAAATCTACTCCAAGTATTGATCTGGTTGCTCTTGTAAATAATTTACAACTCTCTGGATTGGCATGTATCGATCTGCTGTTCTCTAAGTATCGATCTGGTTGTTCTTGTAATTTATTTTGCAACTCTCTGAACAGGCATGTATCGATTTGCTTTTCTCCAAGTATCGATATGGTTGCCCTTGTAATTCTTTTGCAACTCTTTGGATAAGCATGTATCGATCTGCTCTTCTCTAGGTATCAATTCATTTTCAATCATATCGATCCATTATACCTATGTATCGATCTTGTTTGACCTTTTAAGACACTTTTACACAAATTTTTTAAGAGTTCGATTTAAGCAAGTTTATATAGTGATTCTTGATTCTCAAACGAAATTAAGATCATGTTATGTTAACTTAACATTAAGAATAATATTAAGTAATCATCGAAAACATATAAATATAATCAAGTCGTCAATGTGATATCATTAGTTTGATTCAGATACTACCCATTTATTTATTTTGCTATATTTAGTTACTTGCATAGATAGGGATATGAAGATTCTAGATTTGTCAATTGTTGTGACTACTCCTGTAAGAAACCCGATAGTAGCTATACTGGTTTTGAGAACCTATCCTGTTGATAATAATGGGCGCAATATTTCTTAAAGATTGATTTTCAATCTAAGTATCATCAGCTTAAGATTCAGAAGGAAGATATTCCAAAAATAACATTATGGTTTAAGTATAGGCATTATGAAATTTGAGTAATGTCCTTTGGTTTGATTTATGCATTAGTAGTTTTCCTGGATTTAATGAACAGGGTGTTCTAACCTTTTATAGATTAGTTTGTAATAGTATTCATTGATGATATCATGGTGTATTCCTAAAGTGAGTAGAAGCATGTTGAGCATATTCACAAGGTGTTGTAAATACTGAAAGAGCATAGGTTATACCTCAAACTATTGAAATGTGAGTTTTAGCTTTCGAAGGTGATATTTTCAAGACATGTGGTATCTAGAGAGGGGATCAGTTTGGATCCACACAAAATTGTGGATATACAAAGTTGGCATTGGCCAACTAGTGTGACAAAGAAATAGAGTCTTTAAGGTTAGCTAGTTATTATAGATCATAAGAGTCTTAAATATATCTTTAGTTAAAAAGAATTTAATTTGAGGCAAAGGAGATGGGTTGAGCTTTTTAAGAACTATGACTGTTTCATACAGTACCAACCTGGTAAGACAAGCGTACTAGCAAATGCTTTAAGTAGGAAATTGATAGGAAGTTTATCACATTTAGCAGTATGTAAGCATCTGAAGGTAAGAGAGTTTCATGATTATTTTAGATATGGGATATTCTTTCAAATAACACACCAGGGCATATTAATGGCACATATTCAGAAAGTTCTATTCTTATTGATGAAATTCGTGTAGCTTAAGAGGTGGATTCCAATGTACAGTAGATAAAGAGCTGTATAGGGTAGGATACAGAGGCAGAATACCATGTTGATGGTGAAGGCCTTATTAAAAGACAGAACAAGATAGTAGTGTCCTTAGTTCAAGGATTAAAACATTTATTGCTAGAGAAAACTCATGCTTCATCATATGCGATGTATCCTAGTATCACCAAGATGTATCATGATTTGAGGGTTATGTACTTGATTTTAAGGGTAGTTAGGATATGTCCTTGTTGTTAATTGAGTTGCATATAATAACAATTATCAAGCAAGTATTTATATGGCTCCATTTGAAGCCTTATATGGTAGAAAATATAGATTCCCAGTGAGATAGTTTAAGGTTGGTAAGCATAAGCTGTTAAGACCTAATTTGGAGTAGAATTCAATAGGAAAAGGTTAAATTGATAAAGGGAAAGACACAAGAATGACAGAAATCCTATACAAACCATCGAAGATGGGACTTAGAGTTTTCTGTGAGAGACGTAGTGTTTCTAAAGGTTTCATGAGATTTGGCAAGAAGGGGAAGTTGAGTACAAGATATATTGTTCCATTCTAAATTCTCAAAAAGATAAGAAACCGAGCATATGAGCTTGCACTTCCTCCAAGCATGGATAAAATTCAACTTGTATTTCATGTTTCTATGCTTATAAAGTATGTGCATAATGAGTCGCATATGTTAGAGCCTCACATAGTTGAGATTGGACAAGACCTATCTTATCTAGAGCAACTAGTGGTGATAGTCGATAGAAAGGTTAGGAAACTTCGCTCCAAATAGATTCTTTCAGTTAAGGTAATATGGTAACATCATAAAGATCAAGAGGCTACCTGAGAATTTAAGGAAGTTATGCAGAGACAATTTCCCCAATTATTCATCAATGAAGGTATGTTTTATGGTTGTAGTTAAATTCGATTAGCAAATGAATCACTTTAAGGGGGGAGAATTGTCATGATTGCGTATTTAGTAATAATAATAATACATAATACAAGCTTACAATATATAGTACATGCTTGTAATACTACAATTAGCAAAATGGTACATATATATAGAGATATATATATATATACATATGTGAAATATATGAGTTACATTTTAATTTGTAAAGTGTTAAGTAAATTAAATTCAAATCCTAAAATAACACTTGTATCACATAGATATATATATATATATATATATGCATATACATATTATTTAAATTTGTGCCAACTCAAATTTATATAGTGTTTATACCGTACATATACAAGTATATAAACATAACCTATGGATTTTAAACATTCACCATTCGATCATCTTCACCATTTCAATTGAAAGCTAATCCAAAGCCAAATTGAATTAGGGAAGTGCACATGTTGAATGACTTTTGTATATGTATATACACATAAGCCTAACCATTTACATTAACAAGCCTTGTACGTTCGGTTATGCTTCATTTTCATTCTTCCCATTTGACTTCATCAAAACAAAAGTTAGAGAGCAAAACTGAGAGCAACCAAAACAAGTCATGCATAGATGGGAAATAGTGGTCGAATTGAAGAGAATTAGTGATCAAATGCATGTAATAAGAAGGGTGACCAAGTGAACTGAAGCAATGAAAGAGAAATTAAAGAAGTGTTGCATGCCTAAGTGAAACCAGTCGAATGAAAAATGTTTTAGCTTAATTAATTCTAAAGGAAGTAAGAGAAGGTTGAGAGGGTGACTGGGTGACCGAGAAAGAGCAAGTCAGGAGAGAATTGGGTGGCTGAATGAAGCAAGCAAGGTGTTGATGATGGTCGAATGGAGGTAGGAAGTGTCTTACTGAAATTGGGGTGAGGATTGAGCTTAGTCGAAAGGAGGAGAGTAGAAGGAAAGCAAATACAGCCAAGGGGGAGATGATTTCAGCAAGAAAAAGGTATAATATGTGTATTGATTTGGTTATATAACATTGTATTATGTATTGTGTAATTGATGTTGCCAAAATGGTTAAATGTGGATAAAATGAATTGTGATTGTATTGTTGTATGGGTGAAAGGTTATTGTTGTGCAAAATATATGTGAGAAGATGAATTAAGAGAGGTAAGAAGTGTTAATGTAATGTCAATGGTGTCGTTGAAAAATCAAAACATGAACTTGCAACACCAGTGCATCGTAGCTGTCTGTTCTTGTGGTAAGTGTTTTGAGTTGATAAAATCGTAGTATAGGAGTGTTATAAGACATGTATAGGGTAGCGCATGTAAGCAGAGTGCTAAGCGAGCGAGAGTACGAGCGAAATACATGCGGGTCGACCGTAGGTAATTTCTGCATAGGGTTCGGTAAAATAGGGATTTCGTGAATTTCGGACCTTGGATTAAGGAACCGTAAAATTTTGCATAAACTAGACACATAGGTGTAGGGCATAGCCAAAATCATGTCAAGATGTTGAGAGAGGCAGTACTAGATTTCATTGGAACTGAGCTACTTTGTCAACGATTCATAGCCGACTATGCTGATAAGGTGTAGAAAATCGGTTGTAACTTGAGCGTTCGGACTCAAAATATAAATTTGTAAGAAGCAGTAGAAATTAGTCATGTGATAAAATATGTCATGATAAACTTAGGTTGAGATACCTTACTAGTGTAATGCACCATGAGTTTGAATTTAGTTAATCTGCAGTAAGCGCCATACAGATGTCCAAAATAGGTAAATTTGGTATAATCTTGTGAAGGGGGGTGAGGGCAGGGCAGATTGCATGTATAACATAAATGTGTATTTATTTAGTTACAATGAAGAATCTAACAAAAGGAATTATGTATGTAAATTGTCAAGCTAATCACCCGTTAATCACATGGTAGATCAAGTAGACCGTAGCCTGATACCGGTGACTAGATGTTTACTTGTATATATGTATGTATATATGCATGTGTGTATATGAAACCAATATTGAATATGTTACGAAGCTAATATTGAAAATACATATGAAAGTAATATTGAGAATGCATATGAAATCAATACTGAGTATGTATATGAAATAATTTATTGAAATGGGTCAAAGTTGATTTAAGATGATTCCATGACAATGCTATGGATATGTTGCGATTTGATTACAGAAAGGATGCTTGTGTTGTATGAATAAAATTGGTCGTAATAGAAAATGATACCTGGTAATGACTGATTATTGTTTAAGCATAATGAGCTAGATATGTGGTGTTGTAACATGAAATGGTTGGAGATATAACCTAAAACCAATCGTGTCATATGGTTCAGAGATATTATTCCTTGTATATTATATATTTCTGTAATTAATTGTAAATTGTTTATGATTAATAAAATGACATTTTATATCATTTTGCATTTACAGTTGTTTTAATAAATAATTAATGCAGAATGAGATCTCGTGATGTGTTATGATGTCAAGATTCTATCTGCAAAGAGTTGTAGATATAAGTATAGAGTTTTGATTAGAATACATCCAAATCAGTTCCCGGTTGAGGTGATGTTATTTGGAATTATGACATTGCATGACTGGTATGTTTGATGCTGCTAAGATTAGTATTGGATGCTAATAGTTGGAAGACAAGTCTCATATCGCAAGAGTATAAATATGGGTGATACATTAGAGAATGTGTTACTAAGTGTGACTAAATGTGACGAATCACATAGGTGATTATGCACAGTCAATGATACATTACACAACCGTACTAGTGTACCACTAGTCTTTTGACCTGAGGTATTATGGTTACCATCTGCATTGAGGCACATCGTCCACTTGTGTATATTGCACCAAGCTAGTCACGTCTGGTGAAAGAAGTTTGCTGGCAATGTGTTCGTGGTGTATGAGGATAGGTGATGACCAAGATGGAATCTACTAGCTCAGATTTTGGAGCTTGAAATCCTAGATGGGGATGTCATACATGGGAATGAAATCTCTGGCCAAAGTACATGTTTCCGGAAAGGTATTTTCAGATACATGATTCCCATATATGATTTAAGACCTTGTTCTTATGATTGAGTTAAGAGTTTGACGATTCCATGACCCGCACTCAATCATGAGTCAACAGTAGAGGGACTTTACTATATGTAAGTATGACTATATGGATTCACTAGTGTCTGGGTTTATGGCATCTTACTAGAGATTGCACATGATCATTGGAAACTTCGAATACAAGGAGTTATACCGAAGTGATGTGAAGAGGTTCGTATCCACTCATATCCAGCTCACGATAGATCTAGATGGTCACACACACATCGGTTACTTGATGATTATGGTTATTGCCATATAAAATATCATTAAGGTAGTTAATGATATTGTTATGATATTTGATCGAATGACAATTTAATTCTTTATTGTAAATAATTAATTTCCTGGCCAAGACATGCTAGCACACGTGTGCGTGGAAAATATTTCAGTAATAATTAGGATTATGTAAATATGATTTACGAAAAATATGGAAACTAAGAAAAATATATTTTGTCATAAGGATATTAATAAATAAATTATTTATTTATTATTGATTAAATAATTGTTATTTGATCAAATAGATCCTTGCTTGACAAATGACACCATGTGATATTGCCAAGAATCTTTTTATATTTAATGTTTAAATGTTAAACATTATTAAAGTATAATCATTATATTTTATTTATATTGTATAAATAAAATAATAAACACTTTCTCTCTCCCTTGCTTTATATATACATATTAATATTGGATTAATATATATACATATAAAGTATACATCAAGCTGGTTAATGTTTGTTTAAGCCAACCACTCAAGCCTTGACACATGGAATGTTTTTGATCATTTGATGAGATGAAGAGGCAAGTGGGGCAAGTGGATGGCTTTGGTTCATTTAATGAAATGGACGAGTGGGGATAGTGTAAGCTGGCTGTGCAAAAAAAAAAAAAAACACTCAAGTGTTGAGTGTAGATAAATGCATAAGGATCCTACGTTATCTAACCAAGCAATCTTCCCTAAGATAGCACCAACTATACCTCTTCTTCTTCTCCCTTCTCTGCAGAGAACTCTATTGATGAATGGGTAAGGGTTTTGTTTTGAACAAACCTAAAAGAGAGAGAGAAGAGAATAAAGAGAGAAAAAGGAAGAAAAGGAAAGAATAAAAATGGTTTTCATGGGATTCCTTCTCTTCCACTAGAACGAAGTTTTCTTGATCTAGAAAACTTGTTCTTAAGTTTCCATACACAAATTCGGGTAACCGAAACCCATCGCCATCAACTCGATGTGTGTGACTAGCCCACAAGCTAACAAGTAGCTCATTTCGGAAGATCGACATATAAGGTATGTGTTAGTCGTTTTGTTTAAATTATTTAAAATTTTAAAATGTACATACATCCATGTCTTTGGTCCTTTAGGTGAGCCTTTCTGTACTTGTCGTGTAATGCCAGTGGCTTCCCTCTTCTCGTTTGGCTGGAGCGCGTCCAGGAATCGATCCCGCTCATCGCACTCTAACCGAGTATCCTTTCAGAAATGAGGAAGAGTAAAGGTATTGATATTGTGAAGTGTAGTGTATACGATGGTTGTACGTGATATATTGGCAGTGAAAATGACAATTTGGTTGTATAATTGAAACATAAATGTAAAGTAAAATGATAATTTGAATTGAATTGTTATTATCCATGCATAGTTAACTTGATATGTTGTGATGTGATACAAACTGAGAAAGCATGAATGCATTAATCTTGTAAGTGTGTGTGTGTATTATGGTTGTGAATTGGAAATAAGGAGACAACGATGCGTAATGCCCCTGATGATTGGATATGACTTGGGGGATGGCGAAAAACAAAACACCCCAAGGTACCTGTGATATATTCTAGCTGCATGTCATATTGTGAGCTAGGATATTAGAGTAAAGATATAGGGTCCTAGTGATCCCTTATCTCAGCGAAGTATTCCGGAATGGTCGGGCTAGAATAGGCCAAGATACTAGAGTAAAGATAGGATCTTTAAGTGATTCCCTATCTCATAAATATATTCTAACTGCCTGTGATATCACGGATCAAGATAATCAGAGTAAAGATACGAGGTCCTTGTGATCCCCTATCTTAGAGCTTTAATGTCTTAGGGAATGGTGATGCGTAGCACCCTAAGCTACTAGTAAACTTATTAGGTGTTTGAGGGGATGACGATATGTACACCTTTAAACACTAAAATGTTGTGAATGATGTCTGATGAAATGCTATGCTTGATACATTGAGAAGTATTTGGTAGTCATGTGAAGTGAGTTGTTATTGGTTTTAGGTTGCATGTATATGAACTAACAGATGTATAGTCAGTGTTTTTTTTTTATATTTGTTATAAATAGCAAAGTTATACATATTTTCAATGGCGGCAGTGCACTCTTGTATAGTGACATGTGATATTTTACATGGCGTGATGTCAAGCATGCACGTATAGTAGGTGTGTGTGTGTGTGAATAGGTTGTGTGAGGCTTAGAGTGATGGGAGGGACATATCACTTACCGATAACATTTTCAAATTTGGAATGTTACAATGGCAAAAATCGTTTAGTCTAACATAAGACACATTTCTCAATTCTTAAGGTTTAACTAACGGAGGCTATTTATCAGATTTCTAACAATGAAATCTCATAGCTGGCTTATTATAATTTCACATTTTCATCTAAAACAGATATATACATTCTAAACCAAATTCTCATATTATACCAAATGTTAAAATCAATAGAATGTGGATTTCAAATGATAACCAACATATATAACTATCAAAATACTATAATTAACCCAAATTAACATAATCTATCTTTCTTATGCGAAAATTAATGTAAATCCCAAAAGAACTGTAAACCCTTAGTTTCTTACATGTTCAAAATCTCAAAATTAAACTTATAACGGGTTAATAAACTCATTGGTTGTAAATTCCAAATCCGGAAATGTTACCAGCAGGTGATAGAATCCCCTATCACCCTAAGCCTTTCTCTCTATCTATCTGAAAGCATATACAGTTCTTATAAACTCATCACAACATAAAACACAATGCATGTATTGCATAAGGGCAATTTGCCTAATCGTAAAATAGAAATAATACATTAATATGTTATAATATTTGAGACAATATAATTTATACTGAAAGTCATGCCTGACTTTAAACCATAACCATATATTTAGTGCATATGACTCTCTACATGATGGACCCATATGCCTTAGGAACTGTAATGTTTATCCTTTCTTTAATCGATGTCTCTTTTGTATTGATACGTTTCTCTATTGACATTTAATCTACAAAATTGAAAAGTATGGGGATGAGTCTTGGAAGACCCAATGAGTATATATATTTATATATAAAATAAGAAAACATCAATATCATAAAATCAACTTTTGCTATAAATAATTTCAATTTAAGGCTGAAAATAACATTATATTCTAATTGTGTTATAATAAAATTACTTTGAAAGCTACATCATCGTAAATCTGAAATCAACATCATACTTAAAATTTTTTACTATTATAAAACCAATTGCAAAACTATTTAATGATAAAATAGAATTTACTGAAAACTCTAGTACTTAGGAGTGTTACGTATCATCGTCCCCCAAGTTTCTATTATTGCTCTTAGGAATGTAACATCTAAAGCAAGTGAAATCTAGGGATATTACATATTTTCGTTCCCCCCGGTCTCCAGTCTGTAGCTACACATGTTCACATGGTCTTCAACAATGAAAATAATTCAAGAATTCTCAAAATTATATCATAAAAAAATTTCACAATCACGCTTTAACTTTATGAAATAAATCATTACTATAAAATTACAAACATTCTTAATATCCTTTCTCAAGTAGCATAATCCAAATAACAATTTATAACTTCACAATAAGTGAACATAGCATCGACTTATTAAAAAAAATAGTTTCAATAACCATAATAATCATAAGTGTTAATAAACCATGACCAAAGCTAATTTAAAGAATTTAATTAAGTTTCCAACACATGTAATTCAAACAATGAGTTCAAATAATTTTATGAGAAATAACCATCCGCTCACAAGTTTAAGCTCAACCACTCCAAGTTGCGGTGTTGCTAGCAATTGATTCGTTTGACGATCTACAGCCAAACACCCTTTTTGTTAAAACTCGCTAGGTGGTATTTATCTCATGAATAAATAAATATGCTATGAACAATGAACCTTAACAGGGATTCAGAATGTCCATAATTTTCTACGGGTTTGACGAAACTCAAATTGAAGTTATCTAGATTAGAAAATCGCAAATTCAATTCTAACTATTATAGGTAATACTTCTCCAAAACAGAGGATAACTTTAAATTTTTACTGCAATCAATGAAAATGAGATTTTAAGTTGTATTTTTATTAGGTTTATCTATTATAAGTCTAGTTTATGTAACTTTTTGCAGATTATGATTTTGAATCTTAACACTCAAGTTATAATCAAATCATTACATGTTGTGCAGACACGGGATAGTGTCTAGTGTTAAAACAAGGCAACCAACTTCCAAATTTTACCAAGGACTCATCTCTACATGAAACAATATAATTTTTGACTATGTTACTCCCTTATAAGTATAGTTTTCATAGAATTTTACAGTTCTATTATCAGAGGTTCGGAACACTATTCTGTTTTTTAATTTCCATACACTGTTCAAAATTTTCCGCAACCAAAATTCATAACAGGGTAGCAAGTTTACAAAATTTTATGGGAACTCATCCTTTCACGAAAAATTCTGATTTTTTACTATATTAATCGTTATCGTGTCTATTTTCTATAAAATTTTACGATTTGTTGAAGACCTAGAATTCATTTTATAAGCATAATACTAAACTGAACAGAACTGAAAAACGATCATGCTCTGTTTTGCTTGCAGCGGAAGTGCGACGCATGAAATAGATTTCCAG
>JAXCLQ010063491.1:2776-15716 GCA_035584115.1 Cedrela odorata | reverse complement strand
ATATATATATATATATATTAAAGTAATGTGTATATATATATATGTGATTGTCTCTCTCTCTCTCATTTTGATACAAGTATATATATATATGTTAATTTGATTAATGTATATATATTATATTATATTAATAATGTATTAATGTCTTAATATATATGTGTGTCATTGTAATGCATGCATTTAATTAAGATTAATGAATGCACACAGCTGACATTAACCATCACTCGCTATTGCATTGCTTACATTTTGATATTTTTGAAAATGCAACTCGGATGATTGTGGAGTCAGTGGAAAGATTTGATAAACACTAAGCTTAAGGGTGAAGCTTAGATATATATATATATATATATATACAGAATACGTTATGTGATAAGTGTGAAATACTTCTTCTCTGTTTTTGTTTTTCTTCTTCGTTTTGAAAAACTAAAAAACTTCTTCTTCTCCTTCAAACCATAAGCTGCTTGAGGAAGTAAGCTTAGGAGTGCTTGGTTGTAAACCAAAGTAAAGACAGAAGTGGGAAGCAAGCTTGGGCTATGAATCGAAGCTTGAATAGAAGAGAGAGAAGAAGAAATCGTAGCGAGAGAAAGCTTGGTGAGCTTGTTGAAGCTCAAACCAGTGCTTGCAAATCCCAAACAAGCCGAAACTGACTTCATCACACTGACGTATGGATCACCTGAGGGAGCAAACTTGCTGTTGTCCCAGATTGCAAGGCCAAAGATGAGTTATCTTTGTTTTTAAATTTGAACAAATCATGTATTGAAAGCCGAAATATGCATGCGTGCATGTTCAGATTGGTTAGGAGCCTATTCCGCAGGTTCATGAAGATGGCCATGGCTCCCCTGCGACAGTTGCGTGCCCGGAAGTCCCTTTCGTGCGTTGCACTTCAGCTGCTCACTGAAACAGAGCATGTGAGCTCACTGTTCCGTTCAAAAATATCACCAAATAAAAGTCCAAAGTGAATTATGTTTTCCTATCCTATTGAAAAATGACTTTGCCTAGTCTATGCGAATCAGACTTCTACAATTTCAAAGAGAAGTCATAAGGCTATAAACAAATGGTCTAAATTAATGAAAATGCTTAAAATTTGGCTATTGTTATGTTGTCAAAAAGCCCTCAGAGCAGTCTTTTAAATGAAAAACCTACCAAAATCCATTTTAATTTTCTAGAAACATCTTATATATATATATATATATATATTATTTACAATGGATCAATGACTAAGTTAGGCATCGGAGGTTTTTAACTGAGCAACTGATACGTCTGATTTGCGTTCATCTTATAGGCATCCCACTCAGAGAGGATCAGAAAATTCAAGGACATCCATATTAGCAAATTTGTTCCTATGAAAAATAAATCATATGTTAACACCTAACAGGCAAAAATAATCTATCAACAGAAATATTATAAAGGATTTAAAAACGAATAATAATGAGCAACCCTAATTAAATGTGCAATGTTTTCTTCAAGTTGCTTAATGTTGAAGAAAGAATGAGGGAGATGAAGTGAACGTTTATCTTTTAAGGAAATTTGTTCGATCCCATGGCCAATTTGTACTACCTAATTGATGCCACCAACTTGTTTGGCACTGTGACCAGTTGCAAATGCAAGAAAATCCACACATGAAATAGTTAGTAGGAATTTAGCTTTGTTTTCAACCTTTACTTCATTGATTACTTTGAATTTGCAAACTTAGATTGTTGATTATATGTTCTTTCTATAATGGCTTTCAAAGTGTTGAATTAAGCAGGACAAAACCATCATAACGTTGCAATTGTGTGTAACATGTAATAATTTTGATCAGTTAATTGTAAAAGTGGAAAAAAAAACAAAGCAAAACTATGTTTATAGTACAAAAAATCTCTTTAATATATGCCTGGGAGAAAAGAAACATAACCTAACAAAAAAATCATGGAAATGCATAATGTTAAGGCAAGTAACTATGCTGGAATTTCTCTACACAACTTTGTTCTCAGTCTTTTTATTGATAGTTTCAGGAATTCGACAAGTTGATTGAAATAAAAAATATAAATAAAATAATAAATATTTGAGATGGATAATTTTCTATCGCAAAAGATATGTTACGACTTTATGTGGATCAACAAAATCCCACTTTGAGAGTAGCTGATAAGGTTGATATCATCGCAGATATAGTGAGCATAAAAATTATGCACAAGTTTATGTTTGACATATTTTTCAACATAATGTTAGTAGAATGAATAGAAATAAAAATGAAAGGGAATAAATTAAGGAAGATTTAGCATAATTGAAAGCTTAGTAATTAGCTAACTGAATTTGTATTAGAGATGGAGGAAATGGTTGATGTTAACTTTGTATTCATAGCTTAAAGGAAATGGCAGTGGGTGTTTTGGTTTACTAAATCTAGAACGTGTTGTATAATTGCAAATTCAGAGTGTAGCTAGAAGTTTGAACAGTTCATAACTTCTTATGATGACTATTAACAGACTTGTAAATATAAAATATGGCATGTTTACTTCTTTGATTTAATTGATTATTTATAGAGTATAGAGGTATTGAACATGTAAACCTAATAAGCAAAACTAACTCCTACAATATAGGTAATAGCAGAAACTAATCTACGCCAAGTTAAAGAAATATTCAAATATAGTAAGTTAAAACAAAGTCTTAATATAAGGATTTCCTCTATTTGTCAAGAAAGAGCTCAAAACGAGAGTCCAATCTTATCCTTAAGAAGAAGAAATTTGGTTTAGGGAAGTGATTTGGTGAGAACATTAGCAAGTTGGTTAGAAGTAGAAACATATGTAACCCGAAGAGAACCACTTTATACTTGATCATGAATGAAATGACAATTAATAGCAACATGTGTTTAGGAAATGGCCCAAGGCATAGATAAAGCCCAATAGGTTTTAGACTTACAAAGGGTAACATAGAGCCTTAGCTAAAATCCTATAAAGGACAGGTGAAATCTAAAACCAATTTAAGCCAATGGGATCCCGACTATAGAGTGGTAAAGACCAGCCACAACAAAGTCTGAGACCTCTCAAGTTCAATAAAAGGTCTCAGCTCTAAACGTAGAATTTCGAGACCTCCTTCAACTATAAGAGTATTAGGTATAACATGGCAAATATCTCGGGCATACCGCCAAGCCTGATGCCATTCTAATTTGAGGAAAAATATTTTTGAGACCTTTTAACAATTGCATATTGCCATAAGATTCAAGTTCTTTCCGAACCTTTCCATAACAAGGATTCATGGCTTGGTGGATGTATTTTGCAAATATAGCTCAAAATTCTATAATTTTCAGAATATCAATACTTATAAAGTTAAGTTTCCGTGATCCCCAAAATTTGAATACATTTGAGATTATGATTTCTAGATTTTTTAGAATCTTAATGAGTTTGAGAGACTTAAAAATGAAAGGAAAGAGTAAACTATAAAAAGTGACCAAAGGTAACCAGGTATATATATTACGTTACACGCATTAGAAACACAACACTCTTCGCAAGTTTTGGCTATCACAGTTTCATTTCTCCCTCAAACACCAAAAAGAAAAATCATGACTTAAGCATTACAGAGTTTTCGCTGGATCACCTACCTTACCCCTTAAATCTTTTTGTGGTCATAGGTGATAAAACAAAAGAGCAAGTGAAGAAGACCGATTCTAGTGCACAGAGTTCCCAAGAGAATTTTGCTGCATCAAAAACATGTTTCATTCGTGAATGAAAAACTAGATTAGAGTAAAGTTAAGTAGCTCTAACATTATCACAGTAAACCACAGGACTTGTAAAGAGTTGAAAGCCAAGATCATGTAACAAATAACAAACCCAATTAAGCTTGGCTATTGTTGTAGCAACTGAGTAGTATTCAGCTTCAATGGAAGAGCGAACTGTAGTCCGCTACTTCTTTGAACTCTAAACAATTAAATGCGATGTCTGTATAAAACATGTCTAAAAACTCTTTAGTTGAAGTGATACTTAATTAACGAGTGCCATTTATCTGATTTCCAACAATAAAATACCATGGCAGTAAGTATTCCAATTTTACATTTCCATCTAACACGGATATACATATTTCAAATGGCATTCAACACATATTCAACAACATATGCTTCCAATCATCACCATTTAACAGCCCAGACCCAACAAATGAGTAGATATTGTCTGCTTTGGGCATACAGCCTATTACGGTTTGCTTTTGGGCTTTGCCACCTAAAATGCGTCTATTGAATTAGGAGAACCCAAGCTATATAACTTATAGCCCAGACTCACCCACTAGCAATATGGGATGTGACATTCTCCCCTATTTTAGACCTCACGTCCTCATGAGGGGGCATAACAAACATTTCATAGAACATAAGACATATCACAAAACATCTACATATCAAGTGGCAGGTTAGCTCTAATACCAAATGTAACAACCTAGCCCCAACAGCTAAGTAGATATTGTCCGCTTTGAGCACACAACCTATCACGGGTTTGCTCTTGGGTTTTGCAACCCAAAATACATCTACTGAGTTAGGAGAACCCAAGCTATATAACTTATAGCCTAGATTCACCTGTTAGCGATGTGGGATGGTGTCAACTTGATTCTTCTCTTGGGTTATCGGTACCTAAAACAACACATGCATATAATAATGAATTTCACATTTCCAAATAATTAATCATAATGTACTAAATGCGATGTCTGTGGCAAACATGTCGAAAAACACATCACTTCATAAGACTTAATTAACGAGTGCCATTTATCTGATTTCTAACAATGAAATACCATGGCAATAAGTATTCCAATTTCACATTTCCATATAACATGGATATACATATTTCAAATGGCATTCAACATATATTCAACATCACATGCTTCAAATCATCACCATTTAACACTATTCTAGATTTCTTATGCGTAATTAAATGAGAAATTTCGAATGAACAGTAAACCCCAAAATTTCAAATATTGTAAAATCTTAAAAACAAGTTTATAACGAGTTAATAGGCTTACCCATAACTTGTATAAGTCCTTAAAAGACTCGATTAGTCGTTTAATCGAAAAAGCCTCAATTTTGATTCGAAACCCAAATTTCCTCTTTATTTATCATTGTCTTTCTTATTTCAAAATCAGTATCAAATCAAAGAAGAGAGGATGGATATTCATTTGGTAACAAAAATTTGACCAAAAATGAGAGAAAATTAGAGAAATAAAAGAGAAATAAAGAGGGAGAGAGAGGGAAATAATTTTGAGTTTTAGAAAGAAAGAAGCATAAGAAACTATTAAGGGTTGAGTGTATATATAGAAAATGGATAAAAAGACCAAAACGCTCTTAAAATCTTTAAAATTTTCAAAAAACCCAAGTTTCACAATGAACTGGTTTACCGTTTCCTCAAACCGGTCGACTGATTCCATTTGCCTTACTATTGGTCGACTATTTCTCTATCTGATAGACCTTTTCCTCATTTTCCCCCAAATTCATTTATGCTAGTTTAACGTTTCCCCATCTGGTCAACTGATTACTCTCTTCCTCGTTTTTTATTATTTCGATCAACTGGTTCCCTCACTCGGTCGACATATTCCACGTTTTCGTAGGTCTGAACCGTCAACACTCAATCCGACCTTAATCAATACATTCATTATACTCATATCATTAAACTAAAATTTAAATTAATCTAAGCCTCAATAATATGCCAACAAACTATTAATAATGCATGTGTGAAAATGAATATCATAAAATAACTATTTTACCATTATGTTTTAAGAACAGGGCTAACAAATTCTACCCTCCTTAAAAAAGTTGTCATCAAAATTTCATGTACCTATTACTGTAAAAGATACGGATATTACTGTTACATAAAGTGCTCGGGCTCCTAAGTCATATCCTTGACATTTGCATTTTGCTATACCACTTTTACCATAGGAATGGTTTTACCTCTTAAAACGCAATCTTGCCGATCAACTATCCTCATAGGATAAGTTTCACAGTTCAAGTTCTCCCTAAACTCTACTAAAGGCGTCTTTAAGATGTACGAAGGATCTAGCACATACTTCATTAGTATTGAAATTTGGAATACATTTTGGATCCTTGCCAAATCTGAAGGCAACTCTAGTCTGTAGGCTACCATGCCTACTCTTTCTACTATTATGTATGGTCTAATAAACTGTGGATGCAACTTCCCTCAGTTTCGAAAACGAATCACCCCTTTCCAAAGTGATAATTTCAAAAATACTATGTCACTAACATCAAACTCTAATGCTCTTCGTCAATGATTAGCATAAGACTTTTGCCTGTCTTATGTCACCTTCAATCTTTCAATAATGATCTTAATCTTCTCAGTAGTGGTTTCTATTAATTCCACACTTCCTAGCTTCCTTTCATCAACTTCATCCTAACATATAGGTATTTTGCACTTTCTATCATATAAGTTTTCATATAGAGTCATACCAATGCTAGCTTGATAATTGTTATTATATACAAATTCAATCAAAGATATGTGAATGTCTTAGCTACCTTGAAATTCTATAACACATGTTCGCAACATATCTTCTAAGGTCTGAATAGTCCTCTTCGACTGACCATCAGTCTAAGGATGAAATGTAGAACTGAAGTTTAAAATATACCCATAACTTTCTGAAGTTTCGGCCAGAATCGAGATGTAAAATGAGGATCTCTATTTGACACTATAATGACGGGTACTCCTTATAGTCTTAGAATCTCTGCTATATAAAGTCTCACCAGTTTCTCCAAAGAATACTTGATATGGATTGGCAAAAAGTGAGTTGACTTAGTCAGACGATCTATTACAACCTATATAGCATCATATTCTACCTAAGTACAAGGTAAACCAACCACAAAATCAATGGTAATATGTTCCCATTTTCATTCCAATATTGGTAAGGTTTGTAATGTTCTTACCGATTTCTAATGCTCTACCTTAACTTGTTGACGCACCAAACATTTCACAACATATTCAGCTATGTTTTTCTTCATACTTGACCACCAATGACTTTCTTTGATGGTTTAGTTTATCTTTGTACTACCAGGATGCATAGTAAAAGTAAAACAATGTGCTTTTTCCATGATGGCTTTACTTAACTCATTAAAATCCGGCAAGCAAACTCTTTCTCTTAAAGTTAATGTACCATCCAACGTGAAATGGAAGTTTCCTTCTTTCTCATCATATACATCCTAACATATCTTGGCTAAGCTACTATCTTGCATCTACCTTTCCTTGATCTGATCCACCAATGTGGGTTTCATCACAAAATTAGCCACAAAGGCTCTGGTATCATCACAATTGAAGGCTACACCCAAAGTCTTCCATTTTACCAATATAAGAATGTATGTTGCTCTAACATCTGCTAATGTAACAAAAAATTTTTGATCAAAGTATTTGCTATTACATTAGCTTTTCCTAGATGGTACTCGATAATCAAATCATAATCCTTAATTAATTCGAGCCATCTTCTTTGCTCAAATTTAACTTTCATTGTGTAAAAAGATATTTCAGACTCTTATGGTCTGTAAAGACTTGACATTGCTCCTCATACAAGTAGTATCTTTAAATTTTCAATGCAAAAACTACTGTCACAAGTTCTAAATCATGGGTAGAGTAATTAACCTTATTCTGCTTAAGCTGACGAGAAGCATAAGCAATTACTTTCCCATTCTGCATCAATACAAAGCCCAATCCTTGCTTAGATGCATCACTATACACAACATAACTATACTCTGGTATTGGAAGAGTCAAAACTGGTGCAGAAGTAAGGTGATCCTTTAATGTTTGGAAACTCTGCTCACACCGCTTATCCCATTCAAATGGAACTCCTTTCCTCGTCAATTTAGTTAGTAAAGCAGCTAACAAAGAAAACTTTTCTACAAACCTTCTGTAGTACTAGCCAAACTAAGAAAACTTTGGGTTTCAGTGACATTCTTTGGTCTTTCCCATTGCATTATAGTTTCAACCATTCGTAGATCCATAAAAATTCTGGCACCTGACACCTCTGTCCCAAAAATACCACTTTTCTAAGTCAAAATTCACACTTAGAGAATTTCGCATACAATCTTCTATATCTTAAAGTTTGTAACACAACTCTAAAGTGCTGAGCATGCTCTCTCTTATTTCTGGAGTACACCAGAATATCATTAATAAAGACGATTACAAACTTATCTAATAAGGATGGAAGACACGATTCATGAGATTCATAAATGTTGCTAGAGCATTAGCCATTCCAAATGGCATTACCAGGAACTCATAATGTTCATACCTCGTTCTAAAAGCAGTCTTATAAATATCATTCTCTCAAATCCTCAACTAATAATACCCAGATCTCAAATCATTCTTAGAAAATATAGTCACTCTTTGCAACTGATCAAAGAGATTATCAATACAGGGTAATGGGTACTTATTCTTGATAGTTACCTTGTTTAATTGACAGTAATAAATGCACAACCTTAAAGTAACATATTTCTTCCTTACAAACAAAACAGGTGCGCTCCAAGGTGAAAAATTAAGTCTAATGAAACCCTTATCAATCAACTCTTGCAACTAAACCTTAAGTTTCTTGAGCTCTGTTGGTGCCATATGATATGAAAGCATAGAGATTGGGTTAGCTTCAAGCATAAAATCTATGCCAAAGTCAAACTCTCGCTCTAGAGGTATTCTAGGCAACTCATCTAGAAATACATCTAGAAATTCATTTATAACAAGGGTATGCTCTAGCTGTTTCTTCTAAACTAACATACAGTATATGTGCCAGGAATGCCTTACAGCCTTTCTACAATAACCGCTTTGCTTCCAAAGCTGAAATTACATAATAAGATAAAACATTATGCTCACCAACCCAAATCATCTCAGGTTCACTAGGCTTCTAGAAAGTTACTTGCTTGGTAAAGTAATCCACTGAAGCTCTATGCTACGATAACCAATCCATTCCTAGAATTGCATCAAAATCTTGGATCTTTAGTAGAATGAGATCTGCCTTTAGAGTAGTTATTCCCATTTTCACCTCACATTATCTAAACACAGTTTCCTAAGCAATCTTTGCCCCAGTGGTATATGCACTACTAATTCCTGGTCTAAAAGACTTAACTCTCGGTCGACATGATGTGCAAATGATGTACTGATGAATAATCTGTTAGATCCAGGGTCAATAAGAATGTATGCTAGCTAACCAAAAATTAACATCAAACCTATTATCACATTTGGATTAACTTGAGCCTGTTTCTGGTTCAGTGCAAAAACTCTGGTTTGAACCTAGGCTTGTTCCTTTGTTTATCCTAAGTTGAGGAAGTACTACCAGAACCAGATCTTCTGTTAGATGGAACAGAAGTCTGGGCTGAGGGTCACTGTTGAGGAAATGCAGAATGCTGACCCTAAGCAAAAGGTTTAGTCAACTCAGGTCTTCACAAACTAAGACAATTCTTCTTAATATGACCCGTCTGTCCATAATGAAAACATATTAGTGGAAAACTACAAGGGCCACTATGATGTTTCTTATAATTAAGGCATTTACTAGCTCCCTGTGCGTGCTGAGAACCTAAAGCAAACCTCGAAGCGACAGATCCTGGTATGAATCCCCTAAACTCACATGGAGAGAAAGGAGGATTACTAGCAGAACTAAGCACAAAAGCACTACTAAATGAACCATTGCTGTAGCTCTTCTTCAACGACTGGCCTATCAAAAAGTTTAATCCTTTCTCTTCTGAAAGCCAACTTTTGCTTTTCTTTCCCTTATCAGCTTTTCTGCCCAAAGTGCTAACTGCACTATCTCTCGATAATTTTGAGAATCGATCACTAGCATCCGTTCCCTAATATCCAAGTTCAATCTTGCCTCAAACTTGGCACAAAGAGTTTCCTCATTGGCAAACTCCAGAACAAACTTTGTCAACTCTCTCAGCTGAGTCTCATATTCCATCATTGTCCTACCCATCTGTTTTGTATTCAAGAACTTTTGCCTTTCTAGTTGTTATGATAGTGAGTAAAATACTAATTTTGAAACTCTCTCAAAAAATCAACCTAAGTCAATTGCATCCCAGATTTGGCCAATATGTTATACCACTAAGTAGCAGCATTATCTTGCAACAACCGTATAGCTACTTTCAACTTATCCTCATCTACAATGCCCATGTCCTGCAGATTTTTGCCATACCAATCTTAGCCATTTACATGCCACAATTGCATCAGAAGTTCCTGAAAAAGATTCACACCTCAACTGCCTTGCTTCTTTAATTAACTTGGAAAGCTTGTACATTGATCTAAAAGATTCTGCAGAGCCTATAAGATCTGTTGACACTGGAAGTGCCATCATTGATTCATTAGGTGGGTGTCCTAAGGAAACTTGCTCAGGCTAAGCCAAAGTTTGGTTCTTGGCATTCCAATATGCCATTAAAGCTGTCCACATCTCCAATGGCACATTAGCTGGCATTTCCATCCCAGGCTATGGAAATGGAGCTGCTTATTTTGGTTGAGGAAATTGGGGAGCATGTGAGGATTTTATAGGTTTCTCTTTAGGTATCAATACCCTACGGGGTCTTTCCCTTCCCATTCCTATTCCTCTTCTTGTACGCGGAGGCATACTCACTACAAAAAGAAATGAAATTCAATCCTATATATTTCACAATAGCATATAATTATATTTGACTTGACTCACTTAATGTCCACTAGATAATTAAAAAAAAGGAACTCGTTTTTAAAACCATGCTCAACTTGTTTAGAAACATCAAATTGTTTTCACAACATTTAAAAGCACATTTCAAAACCAAGTGCTCTGATACCAACAGAATTGTCAAGCCCTGAACTGGGATCTACTCGTGATAATCACCATAGACCCTTATGATACATGCTATATACCTAGAATGTATCAAGAGAGTCTATAAGGCTTTTCTGTTAACCAATAACCCTGAAAATAATTTATAAATAATTGTTCTCATCCATAGGATCATAATCAAAGAATTGATTATCTATGATCAATTCAACCACATAACATAAAAAATAATTCTAAAATAAACATAATGGAAATCATTCTAAGTTGGGTTGAACTTATATATACATTTACATAAAAATTCAAATGACATTATCTAGTTGGACATAATACAGATGCGAGTCAAGAAGATAACTTACCCAAAGTGTTTTTACCCAAGACTCTCCACAGACAGTGCCACATGTTGATGGAGCAAAAATCTTTTCAGGGACTCTGTGCACTAGCGTCGATCTTTTTCCTTTGCTCGAACATTGTTCAACTTAGAACCACAACAATATCTAAGGGGTAAAAACCGGTGATCAAACGAAAACCCTTCAATACTTAAGTTAAAGTTTTGCTTTTTTATATTTCAAAGAGAGAGAATATGACAAAATTAATATTCACTTAAACAAAACTAGGTTCTTATGTCATTAGCTCCCTTTTTATATGTCGTTTTATGTTAAGTTTCTCAAACTTAGTAAAATTCTAATAATCTAAAAATAATAATCCCAGAATTGCGGGATCTTGAGCCCTTCTTACAAAATATATCTACCAAACTATAGATTCTTATTATGTAATGAGTCCTACTTGCAGAATACATCTACTAGGCTAAAAATCCTTATTGTGGAATAATCCAGAAAGAAATTGGAAAGAAATGAATCATTTGTAGATACGAAACTATTGAGCGGTCTAAGAAGTCTTTGCTTGAGACTTTTTCATTTACCTAAGACAAACTCAGACTATATTGTATATTTGAGATCTTTGTCATGCTACACTCAAGATTTTCATAGGTGAGAGAGGTCTCGAAATTGATACCCAAACCGGAGGCCTTTTATCTGAGGTTGGAAGGTGTCTACTATTATTATACTTGATGTCCTTGTTAGTCTCTGGTTAGTGTCCCATGAGCTCAGGCCAAGCTTGGATTTCTTCCATCCTTTGGAAAACTTCAGCTTGAATTCTGTATCTCTTGCTTGAGTACCTAAGGTCTATTGGACTTTACTTATGTCATAGAACATTTCCCAAACAATATATATATATATATATAATATAAACTGAATATATTATATTCAATTTATTGATACAATTGTGGCACAAAATTTATATATTTTTTATATGAAAGTGAAATTTTTAATTTTATATATTCAGTTTTGATATATATTGAAACTCAACCAAGATCAAATCTAATTTATAACATAATTTAAATAGATAAAGATTATATCTACTCCTAAGCACGGAAGAATATCCAAATGACAAACAATTATATATCATTGGACAAAATATTTTATATGAACAAAAATATATATAATAATGTTTTATATAATATGGAAGCCTAATTAAAAGAGAGAAATGTTCAATCTTCAAACAAAGTTTGCAGCTATGCTATACAACATGTTTTGGTTTTACTAAATCACACATTTATGCCTACAGAGACAAAGAAATTGCCAAGAATTTGGTTGAGGCAGAAATATATAATATACAAGAGAGTTTGCATTCAAGACCTTAATATTTTTTAATACTTGGGCTGAAACACTTCTATTTCTGTTTGTCTATAAATACCCAGTTAGCACCAACCATTTTATTAATCCCAATCACTTCCTTTTTCTCTATCGTTTCTATTTCTAATCGGTTTCTCTTCCTTTGCCTTAGGAAAAAAAAAAATTGCAGGTTTTAACTTTTTCATAGTATTTATTCTTGCTATATCTGCCATGATATCAGCCTCATCAGGTACTCTGAAAGTGGGGTTTTATCGGTCAACTTGTCCATCTGCTGAAGCCATCGTGAAAAAAGCTGTGTCAAGAAATCCGGGCATTGCTGCTGGCCTCATTAGAATGCATTTTCCTGATTGTTTTGTTAAGTGTATGCTTCTCTTTTCCCATGCTTGGTTTCAACTACTATTTCAAAAATCATTTTTAAGAACGACAACGTATGATTTACTCATAAGAAGCTTAAAAACTTGAAATTTGAACATTTTTTTTTTTCAAAATGTGACAATGTATAATTTACTCATAAGAAGTTT
>JAXCLQ010063470.1:0-13395 GCA_035584115.1 Cedrela odorata | reverse complement strand
TATACTTTCAATTATTTTTGCTTAACACAATTCTACGTTTCCTAAGCAAAAAATCAATTTAAATTTTGGATAAATAGTAACCCTAAACTTCAATTTGTTCCAAATCTCAAAATCATACTTGTAATGAGTTATTTGACTTACCGGTAACTTGTTCAAACTTGTAGAAACTTCAATTTATCGTTTAAACGCAAAGCCTCAATTTTTCCTCGAAACCCATTTTTCTTCTTCGCCGTTTCTTGCATTTTCTAGCCTAATATCGGTATCAAATCGAAAAGGAGGTAACAGGGAGTCATTTGGTAACAAAAACTTCAAATTTAATCGGAAGAAATTGGAGAAATTGTAGAGAGAAGTGAGAGAAATGTTTTTAGAGAGAGAGAAAATGAATTTGGGCTTGTTTTAGAGTGAGAAGCTTAAAGACACTATTGGGAGCTTGAGTATATATAGATAAAGTATAAAAAGTCCAAAATACCCTTAAAAATTTTGAAAAATCTAGAAAAAATTATATTTTTGTAGAGAATAGTACCCGTAAACAGTATGCTACAATATTTTGAAAACAAGCTCACTATCAGTCGATCGTTTCCTAATCCGGTCGATCGGATTGCTATTATTTTCCGACATCGCCACTGCCAGTCAACCGTTTTTTGAATCAGGTAAATCATTTTCAATTTTGCTGCGGTAACTTGCTACAGTGACTGCTACAGTACTACTACAGTACTCTTTTTAAACTGTTTAAAAATCTTGAAATTTGGTCCCTAAAAATCTTTCAATTTAGTCATTTTTTAGATTTTGAAAAATATTTATAAATCCATATTAATCATTCGTTAAAATTAACTTAAGTTCTCCTAAGCCTTATTAATGTATTAAATAAATCTTGAATCATGCATGTGTGATACTGAGTATCCTTAAATGACCATTTTATCCCTGTGTTCGAAGAATAGAGTTTACATTTCTACCCCCCTTAGAAAAATTTTGTCCCCAAAATTCTACTCTTTTTGTTGGAAATGACGATACTAATGAAATTGTTACTACGAAATTAAAATTGAACGTACCTAGTCAATGAAATAAGTATTGGTATTGTTGTCGCATCTGATGCTCGAGTTCCCACGTCATTTCTTCAACTGTGGCACTCATTCCTGTCGATTCAAGATTGTTATCGGTTGAACTTCATAGTTTAGATCTTCTCGAAGTTCTACGGTTGGTGGTCTAATGATATGTGAAGGATCAGGAGCATACTTCGTCAACATCGAGACATGAAATACATTATGCATTTGTTGCATATCTAGAGGTAATTCCAATTTTTATGCTACTGGACCAATTTTCTTAATGATCGTGAAAAGTCTGATGTATTGAGGATGAAGCTTCCCTTGATTTTTGAATCGAATCACACCTTTCCAGGGTGATACCTTCAAAAAAACCATTTCACCCACGTCAAACTCCAAATCTCTTCTCTTGTAATTTGCATAATATTTTTGTCTATCTTGTGCCACTTTCAATCTCTCATAAATTATTTTCACATTTTTTGTGGTCATATCAATTAGTTTAACGTTCTCGAGTTTTCTTTCACCCACTTCGTCCCAACATACTAGTGTTCTGCACTTTCTACCATATAATGCTTCATATGGTGCCATACCAATACTAACTTGATAACTATTATTGTATGCAAATTTAATCAAAGGAATATGTATATCCCAACTACCTTGGAAATCCAACACACATGCTCGCAACATATACTTCAATGTTTGTATGGTCCTTTCTGACTGACCATTGGTCTGAGGATAGAATGTAGAACTAAAATTCAAAGTAGTATCCATTGCATTCTGTACTCTTGGCCAGAATCGAGATGTGAAACAAGGATCTTGATCTGATATGATAGTAATCGGTACTCCATGAAGTTTTACGATTTCTGCTATGTAAAGCCTTGCCAGTTTCTCCAACAAGTATTTAATTTAAATGGGTAAAAAGTGCACAGATTTTGTAAGCCTGTCAATGATCACCCAAATTGCGTTATGTCCAGCTTATGTTCTAGGTAACCCAACTACGAAATCAATCGTGATATGTTCCTATTTCTATTCAAGAATATGCAATAGTTGTAATGTCCCTGCTGGTTTTTGGTGTTTTGCCTTAACTTGCTGACATACAAATATTTCGAAACATATTCTGCTATGTCTTTCTTCATGCCAAACCACCAATAATTCTCCTTGATGGTTCAGTACATCTTAGTACTGCCTGGATACATAGCAAATGCTGAACAGTGAGCTTCTTCCATAATGGCCTTTCTTAACTCATCAACATCAGGTACACACACTTTACCTTTCAAAGTTAATGTACCTTCTGATGTGAGGTAGAAATCACATTCTCTTCTGTTTAGTACTTCCTAGTATATCTTGGCTAAGTTACCATTTTGCCTTTGCCTTTTTTTGATTTGCTCTACCAACGTGGGTCTTACAACAAAGTTGGCCACTAATGCTCTAGTATTATCACAACTGAAGGCTACATTCAAAGTCTTCAATTCTACTAACAAAGGCATGTAAGCTGCTCAAACAAGTGCTAATATAACAGATGATTTCCTACTTAAAATATCTGCTATCACATTAGCTTTTCCTGGATGATACTCGATAACTAAGTCATAATCCTTGATAAATTCTAACCATTGCCTTTGTCTCAAGTTCAACTTTTTTTGGGTGAGTAGATATTTCAAACTTTTGTGGTCTGTGAAGATCTGACACTGCTCTCTGTATGAATAATATCGCCAAATCTTCAATGCAAAAACCACTGCAACCAACTTCAAATCATGAGTAGGGTAATTAACTTCATGCTTCTTCAACTGTCAAGAAGTATAAGCAATCACCTTTCCGTTCTGCATTAATACATGCCCAAGTCCCTGTTTAGAGGTATCACTGTATACAACATACCCACCTCCTAGTGTAGGAAGTGTTAGAATCGAAGTAGAGGTAAGTCGATCTTTCATTGCTTGAAAACTCTGCTCACATTTCTCATCCCACTCAAACTTCACTTCTTTTCTCGTTAATTGTGTCAACGGGGCTGCCAACACAGAGAAACCTTCCACAAATCTATAGTAATACTCGCTAAACCAAGAAAGCTTTTAATCTTTGTAACATTCTTTGGCCTTTCCCATTTCACTATGGTTTTGATCTTGTGGGGATTAATGAAAATTCCTTCCTTTGATATTACATGTCCCAAGAATACTACCTCCCTAAGCCAGAATTCACATCCAAGCCAGAATTCACATTTTTGAAAACTTAGCATATAATCATTTTTCTCTCAGAGTCTGCAATTCAATCCTTAGGTGTTGGGCATATTCTTTCTTGGTTCTTGAGTATACCAAGATATTATCTATGAAAATAATCACAAACTTATTGAGGCAGGGATAGACCACTCGATTCATGAGATCCATGAATGCAGCTGGGGCATTGGTTAACCCAAACAGCATTATAAGGAACTCATAATGCTTATAACGAGTTTGGAAAGCTGTCTTAGGTACATCACTCTCTCAAATCCGCAATTGATAATAACCAGACCTTAAATCAAATTTGAAAAATATGCCAGCACCCTGTAACTGATCAAATAGATTATCAATCCTCGGTAGTAGATATTTATTCTTGATGGTGACTCGATTCAATTGATGGTAATCTATATATAACCGTAGAGTCTCATCCTTCTTTTTAACAAACAACACTGGTGAACCCCAGAGTGATATACTTGGTCGAATAAATCCTTTATTAACCAAATCTTGAAGCTGCACATTTAATTCCTTAAGCTCAGCAGGTGTGGTACCAAGCACTAACTCAATACTGAAATCAAATTCTCTGTCTGGTGGTAGTCTTGGCAAGTCATCTGGAAATACGTCTTGAAATTTTCGTACTACTGGCACTTGTTCCATCAAGTACCCTCAAATCAAGGTATCAACTACGTATGCCAAATATGCTTGACAACCTTTCCTTATTAATCTTTGGGCTTCCATTGCCGACACAACACATGTAAGAAGCACATTATGCTCTCCCATCATCATTAACTCTGGTTTTCCTAGCCTTTTGAACACAACTTGTTTAGTAAAACAATTCACGAAAGCTCGATGTCGATAACCAATCCATTCCTAGAATGGCATCAAAATCTTGCATCCTCAAAGGAATTAAATCAGCTTCCAATTCTACCCCATTTACTATAATGGCACAGTCTCTAAAGACTATCTTCCTTAACAATTTCTGCCCAATAGGGTGTGGACTATTAACTCTAGATCTAGGGGTGACAATTCTCTATTAGCATGAGATGTGAATGTATGACTAACAAATGATTTATTGGAACCTGGATCAATGAGGATGTATGCATCTTGATTGAATACAATTACAGTACCTGTCACCATTTCAGGATTAATCTGGGCTTGTTCTTGATTGAGAGCAAACACACGAGTCTGCTTTTTGCCTTGATTCCTCTGAGAACCTAATGGTGCTGTGGAAGAATTACCCACTCCTGACCTTCCACTAGCTGGTACTGCTAATTGATTCATTAGTTGTTGATATAAAGGGTATATAGGATTCTGATTGACTGCAGGTCGATTGCCAGTCCTTATTTAAACCAAATTGGGGCAATCTCTCTTCATATATCCCCACTGTCCACAGTGAAAACACATCTAGGGCATTCTACATAGACCACTATGGAAATTCTTACAGTTTTTGCATCTCTCATTTCCTTGTTTTTTTCCAGAATCTTGTGTTGACCCTTGAGCTGATGATGTAAATTGAGTGGGTTTCTAACCCAGTGGGGAAAATGGAGGATTATTGGCTAGACTAGTAGCTGAAGCATTACTAGAAGAGCCACTACTACTACTCTTTTTGGATGGTTATCCCACCTGTATACTAAGATCTCTTCTTTTCTGGAACAAACTTCTTGACTTCCTTTCCCCCACTAGTTTCTCTACCCTCAAAGCCAACTGAATCATCTTCTTATAACTCTAATTCCCAGTCAGTGACATTCTTTCCCTAATTTCAAAGTTCAACCCTTCCTCGAACTTGGCACATAGGCTATCTTTGTTGGCAAATTTTGGTACAAATTCCACCAACTCCCTTAGTTAAGTTTTATACTCTGTCACGGAGTTACCCATTTATTTCAACCTCAGGAACTCTTGCTTCTTTTGATTACAATGGAAAGAGTTATAGTATTGGTCTTTGAACTCTTTCTTGAAATTATCCCAAGTCAATGGTGATGTTGACCTTGCCTAAATATTCTCCCACTATGTAGCTGCACTATCCTCTAACAACCGTATAGCTACCTTCAATTTAACATCATCTTCTAATCCCATATCCTCCAAATCTTTATTCACTTTCTTTAACCATTTATTGACTACTCTGGCATTTATCGTACCACTAAATGGCATGCTCCCTAATTATCTAATCTCTTTTATAAGCTTGGAAAGCTTTGGAGCTGATCCAGATGGTTTAATTGCTGGTGGTGCTGCAGCAGTCCCTGAATACGGATAGGGATATAGATATGGATATGGCGTCAGGCTTTGTAGTCCTTGTGTCTGATAAGGCCCTTGGGTTTTCCAGAATGCCATAAAGGTTGCCCATGCCTTAGGAGTCATTGGAAGAAGCATTCATGCTCCTGGTGGCGGATATTGAGGAGGAGGTACTTATGGTTCCTTAGTTTCAAGTGGTGGAATAAATGATAAAACATCTAATTCCGAATAAGGGTCAATCTCTCTCCTTGGTCTACCCCTTCCTTTACTAAACCGTGGTGGCATTCTTTTTACAAAAGTTACTTATATGTTCAAAATAAATGAATAGATATATATTGGCGGTGATCATTTCCTAAGACTCGACTCACTCTTTTTTTATTGGGTACTTTTCAAAATTTCCTTTAAAATGATGCAGACAATTTCAAAATACTTTTAAACACATTTCCCAACAATATTTTTTGAAAATCTAGGCTCTGATACCAATTGAATTGTCACGCCCCCGCCCATAGGGTCCATACGTGACAACCGCCACAGACCCTCAAAACATATTCTTATCCCTGAACATGTCACTCAGGCCTGTAAGGCTGCTTGGGTACCTGTACCTTGTATACTCATTTACATGCATCTTAAACAAGTTCCAAAACAGTTCATAAATACATTAGCATAAATATGTCTCTCTGAGACAGTTTCCAAATCATCCTACCATGGACATATATTTAATTTAAGATACATGTAAAATACTTATCAAATTATATCGCATCTATTCATAATTACATACATAAAACAGTTTTATAAAAGATACCCAGTGAACTAATCTGTCTAAGTCTATGAGTCGAGAGTATCAACTATACCTGAGGGCGTTACACCCTTTATTAATCACCACCACTTGCATAATGCACTTTTTAATCTTGATCTCTTGAAAATTGGGAGGTGAGGGGTTGAGTATATGAGGATATACTTCGTGAGTGGACAAAAATTACAACTTAATAAAATTATTGTTAATGCATATAAAATAATTCTATGTTGATAAAAATATAGTCTATCTTTCAAATTGTTGGGCTAACTCCTATTCTTGATGATTACCTTGGCCGTGGTAATCCCGAGACCGTCAATAGGCTTTATGCACTGAAAGCAATGCTCATTTTAATAAAACCATTTCATTTTTAATATAAATAATGCATGCTCTCCTTTTAAAACTGGCCCACTAGTAACGTTCGCCTCGAATAGTCATGTGGTGATACTCATGACTGTCCTCGACAATCCTGCTGGTGGGCAACTCTATATCATCATATCCACCCATATAACTGTCCTATCTGCGGCGCACTCACCTGGGCAGCCTCTCATAGGTACTTCTCTAGGCTACTACCTTGTAGCTATAGTCACATACACATTTGGCCCTCTCGGCCATATCACCAATATAATGCCACAAGCAAATCCATGTACATAAACATTTACAATCATTTCATTTTCAATATCATTATAAAACATACAATTTCAATCTCAATCTTGGCCTCTGGCCATTCACATTTCAAATCAATAAACTGGCCATCACATGTATTTCAAATCAATAATGTATATCTATTTCTTAAAATAGTAAGTCTATAAAATAGTTCAAAAGCATAAAATAAGTTTAAAATCCACTTACAGGTAGGGGAGAGTCAACACTCTCACAATTACTCTTCGTGCCTACTAGGTTCCACTATCGTGTGTTCGACGGTTAATATCACACATGTATAGTCTTATTAATTTCAATATTCCAAATCATTATAACATGCACTAAATATGAAGTTCATGTGTAACTTATACATAATTCCTTAGTTTGACATATTACATTATGAGGCTTTACTAACGAGGCCATTTATTCGATTCCGAACAATGAAATGCCATGACCGTAACTATCCAATTTTACATACATTTTTATCTCAACACTTCAATTATCACCACTTTAATGTTATTATCATTTCCAAAACATCGTTCCATGATATTCCAAATTTGTATTTTCGTATAAAACAGTTTTACAGATTCTAAGCAATATTCAATGCATGTATTTGTCGTCATAACTTTCATTTGTCGAAAATATACTATTCAACATTTCTATCATGTGTGTGTATATATATATATATATATAATTATTTCAAACAGCATTTAAAGCAAAATCGACTTTGCATACTTTCAATTATCTTTACTCAACATAATTCTACATTTCCTAAGCAAAAAATCAATTTAAATTCTAGATAAACAGTAACCCTAAACTTTAATTTGTTCCAAATCTCAAAATCATGCTTGTAATAAGTTATTTGACTTACCAATAACTTGTTTAAACCCGTAGAAACTCCAATTTGTCGTTTAAACGCAAAAGCCTCAATTTTCTCTCGAAACCCAGTTTTCTTCTTCATCGTTTCTTGCATTTTCTAGCCCAATATTGGTATCAAATTGAAGAAGAGGTGACAAGGAGTCATCTGGTGACAAAAACTTCAAATTTAATTGAAAAAATTGTAGAGAGAAGTGAGAGAAACGTTTTTAAAAAGAGAGAAGATGAATTTGGGCTTGTTTTAGAGTGAGAGAAGCTTAAAGATACTATTGGGAGCTTGGGTATATATAGATAAAGTGTAAAAAGTTTAAAATACCCTTAAAAATCTTGAAAAATCTCGAAAAATCGGATTTTTGCAGTGAACAGTGCCTTAAACAATGTGCTATAGTGCTACAGTATCCCGAAAACAACCTCATTGTCGGTCGACCATTTTTCGAATCTGGTCGACCATTTTCAATTTTCCTACCGTAACTCATTTTTCACTGTTTGAAAATTTTGTAATTTGATCTCTAAAAATCTTTCAATTTAATCCCTTTTAAAATTTTAAAAAATATTTATAAATTCATATTAATTATTCGTTAAGTTAACTTAAGTTCTCCTAAGTCTCGTTAATGTGTCAAATAAATCTTGAATCATGGATATGTAATACTGAATATTCTTAATGACTATTTTACCCCTGTGTTCAAAGAGCAGGGTTTACAATCATAATTATTTATGTTACCCACATGTATCCAATATCTTGAAATTAGATTTTTAAATAGATTGAAACACTCTATAATATCCTAGATTTAAAAAAATTAAATTTCAATTATAAAACACATCCCTAATAATATTATGAATATGCCTCTTAATTAAATTGTATAAATTAAATTTTATTAAGATTAGAATAGGAGTATTATAATGAGATTAAAATATAAAGGTTATTAAAATCTACAATTTTAATAAGACTAAGATATAACTTAATTTAAAAAATTCAAGGAAATCGTTAACTTTAATTACTAAACTTTAATTAGATTAAAATTAAAATTCTAATGAGATTAGAATTAAATGATTAGTAATTAAATTATCTATAAGACAGAATCCACATCTATTAAATATTTAAGCACAATAAAACAATACAGAAAATAAATATATCTAATAAGATTGGATAAAGATAAAGGAAAATAAAATATTATGAATATTTTAATGCGATGAATTTAAAATACATAAGATGTATTAAGAAACCTAATAAACTTAGGATTTAGCTGCTTGTTTGATTGATGCATATTTAGACTGGTTCTATTAAAATGGTAATAAGAACCTAAGGAATTTGATTTTTAAGTAGGACCTTTGTAACCCCACAACTTTCTTGGGAACCTAATTGGTGCATTCTTTCATTCAAAATACTTTATTCTAAAGTTTAAATAAATTGAAAACTAAAACCCCTCCGAATAATTTAAGTCTATATTATTGTCTTTCATTATTATAATCAAAATCAGAGTTTTTTTTTTTTATTTTCATTCTTTGATTACTTGGCCCTCGTCAAGATCAAAGTTTAACATTGAATATGTTTTGGTTATGAATAATGATTTGACTTAACTAAAATATTTGATGAGTTGACCTTCGTCACGATCATTTATTTTAGAGGCAAATGTTAAATTTCATATAAGATATGATTGATAAGAGTTGTTATCCTAAAAGTTGTCAATTTAATGAGTTTCGGAGTTATATAAGATGTGATTGGTAACAAATATATACCCAATCAAATTTAAATAGACTAATTAACTCTCATTATCATTTTATTTTAAGCAAGATGAGATTCTAACCCACGAAAAATTTTGTCACAGAATTGTTGACAAAATTCAGATAAAATAACGAGAATAACCATCATATTAAAATTCTAAATATCTCATGGCTTATATCAATACAATAATTTCAATAAAAATCTTATATTCTTTATATATGTTTTCAAATAAAATATAAGTAACAAATATATTTTTCTAAAGCATACTAGATGCTAATAAATTGATTGAGCTTAACTTCATGAAATGGTACTGCAACCTAAAGTTGTTATTAGGCAAAAGAAGAAAGTTTATGTCCTGGAACAAAGTATTCCATCAGAACTTGCTGAAAATGCAACATAAGAGATATAAGATACTTGGGGTGAAACATCGTGATGATGATGAGTAGACAGTATGTTTGATGTTGGGCTCAATGTCATCAGAGTTGCAAAAGCAACATAAGGCTATGGATGCATGTGTAATTATAATGCATCTTAAGGAGTTATTTGATACATTTGCTTACATTGAAAGATATGAGATATCTAAGACTCACTTATATACTAATCTTGTATTGCAATCATTGCTAGAATCTTTTTCTCAAAATTGCTTAATATGTTAAGGCTTGCTGAGAAAGACTTAAAACCAAAGAAAAGTTATGTGATGTTTATGAGTGGCTCCAAATAATTTAAGAAAAACCATAAGAAAAGTTCTAAGGGTAAGGTATAAAAGGCCAAAACTCATAAACCCGATAGTGGTGTAACCAAGAAGAAAGATAAGGGCACGTGTTTTTTTTGTGGCAAGGATAGGCATTGGAACATGAATTGTGCAAAATACCTCAAAGACTTAAAGAAGAAAAAAAAGGGTTGCTTTCACATCATGCATATTTATAATTGAGATTAATCTTAATGATAGCAAATCTTCTAGTTGGGTATTAGATACTAATTGTAGTTTTTACATACGTGATAATATGAAGGGTTTCAATGAGAACAGAAGATTTCATAAAGATGAAGTAGACCTACTAGTGAAAAATGAAACAAGAGTTGTTCCTTTAGCCGTAGAACTTATTTTCTGTTATTATTAAATGGATAAATTCTAGAATTAAAAAATTATTTTTATGTTCCGATACTTAGTAGAAATATTATTTTTATATCTTTTTTAGATAAAAAAAAGATTTAATTTTAAAATAAAGAACAATAGTTGTTCATTTTCATATGATGATATTTGTTATGGTATTAGACATTTTAACAATGAATTATATACTTTAGAATTAAATAAAATTATCCTCAATATAAATAAACAGATAGTCTAAAAGAATTATACATTTGACATTGTAAACTTGGTTATAAAAATGAAACAAAACTTACAAAATTGTATAAAAATGGTTACTTGAACTCTTTTGAATATGAATCATATGCAACTTGTAAATTCCATTTAATTGATAAAATGACCAAATTACCTTTTATTGGAAAGGGACTACGTACAATTGAATTACTAGAGCTAGTACAAATCGATGTATATGACCCATTGCCGATTCAAGTAAAAGGTGATTACTTTTACTTTATAACATTTACTTATGATTATTACATTTTGATTATGTATACTTGACGAAGTATAAGTTTTAATCATTTAAAAAGTTCAAAAAATTCATAAACAAAGTAGAAAAACAAACTAACAAACTAATAAAAGTATTAAGACATTACAATCTAATTAAGGCAGAAAGTGCTTAGGCTATAAGTTTCAAGACTATCTTAGAAAACACAACATCATTTCTTAATGGATTCCTCTAAGGATACCACAACACTATAGTATTATGAAAGGAGAAATCGAACCTTGTTAAACTTAATACGATTAATAATGTCTGACATAAATCTTTCAATATCATTCTGGAGACTAGCACTAGAAACAATTGCTTACCTTTTAAATAATATTCCATTCAAATTAGTTAGGAAGACATTATATGAGATATAGTACGACAAACGACCAAATCTCAACTTTATGAAAGTTTGGGCATATAATGCTTATATGAAGCAATTGCCTACTGTATTAGCTGGATGCAATGTAAATTTATGAGGTATCTAAAAGAAATAAGGAGATATTACTTCTATGATCTAAGTAGACAAAAAGTGTTTGTTTCATGTAATGATATTTTTTTTAGAGAAGTCGTTTATTCTAAAAGTAGATAGTAGGAGTAGACTGGAACATAACGATGTTCCGAAACCATAAAATGACTTTGAATCACCTTCAATGTGTAAAAGATTGGCAGTGGAACAACCACAAGGTTAAGAACTCTAAAAGTCTAATAGAATACACCATAAGCTAGGGAGATATAAATCTCTCATGAAAGGTAAACGTGATATATAAATCGTTGAGAACAATGATCCTACTAGTTATACAGAGTCAAAATCTAATATTGACTCTTTTAAATTGCTTGAAGTAAAGAAATCTGAAATGAACTAAATTCATACCAACCAAGTTTGGAACTTGGTAAATACACCTAAAGGGATCACTCTCATAGAATGTAAATGGGTCTTTAAGAGAAAGACAGATGCATATGGCAAATCAGTTGCTATTTTGTAGTTCATTAGGATTTTGCTTGTAACAGAAGCATACTATGATTATGAGATTTGACAGATGTCAAAACCATCTTTCTAAATGAAAATCTTTTAGAGGATGTATATATGATACAACCTGAAGGTTTCATTTCTAAAGGAAACATAAATAAGATATACAAGCTACAACAATTCATTTATGGATTAAATCAAGCATCTTAAAGTTGGAAGCTTCATTTTGATAAGATAATTAAAGAGTTTGATTTATCAAAAATGAAGATGAACATTGTGTGTACAAAAAGGTTAGTGGGAGAATCACATTCCTAATATTATATGTTGATGACATATTAATAATATGAAATGACATTACAATACTTCAATTAATCAAATTATAATTATCCAATAAATTCTCCATGAAGGATTTAGGAGAAGCAACCTATATTCTAGAAATTCAGATCTATAGAGATAGATTTAAATGGTTGCTTAATCTCTCACAATCCATGTGCATATAAAAAGATTCCAAAAGAGGTTACTTGCCTATGAGGCATGAAATCTACCCATCTAAGGAGATGTGTTTGAAACTCTTGATAAAGTCAAACACATGAAATAGATCTCATATACTTTAGGATCAATCATTTATACTCTACTATATACAAGACTTGATGTGTCTTTTGCTTTAAGTGTTATGAGTAGGCTAATTCTAGTGAGAGTCACTAGACAACAACTAAGACAATCTTTAAGTATTTAGGAAAGACTAATGATATGTTATTGATTTATGGAAGATGTTCTAAGCTTAAAGTGTTAGGCTATTGTAATGCTAGCCTTTAATTTGACAAAGATAATAACAAATCACCATTTAAATATTTGTTTATTATGTTAGGAGTTGTTGTAAAATAGAAGAATTGCAAGCAAACTACTACAATAAACTTAACGATCGAAGTCAAGTACATAGTTGCTTCAGAAGCAACTAAAAAAAAAAGAGATAGCTTGGATAAGAAAATTCATCAAAAAATTTGGTGTGGATCCTGACAATCATAATCTGATTGTAATATATTATGCGCTTATAACCTATAAACCAAAGTGTAACACCTCATACCCGGAGATGTTACCGATAGGTGACAGATTCCACCATCACCCTAAGCCTCTCATAGCTTATCTATATGTATGTACAAAATGTAAATCCACGATTACATTATTAGACACAATTCATAACTTACATACGGGCGATAAGCCTAATCATGGAATAAATAAAATTTTCTATGATTTAAAACAAGTTATATTGTAAAGTACATTATACATTTA
>JAXCLQ010063459.1:0-15725 GCA_035584115.1 Cedrela odorata | reverse complement strand
ACAAGAATATAAAATAAAAGAAAAGAAACTAATTTCTTATTTATCTCATTGATCATATTATTGGTTTAATTTGCATATATAATAAGAGAAAATGTTTTAAAAATATTTAATTTTTAAACTTAATTTATCAAAATAATTATGATATTTTATTTTTTTATCAAATTAATCAAACATATCAATTTTGAACGAAAATACCCACATAGCCAAATCTCAACAAAGTTGAAGAGTTTTGACAATAAGAGTATTTTCGTTCAAAATTGATATGTTTGTTTAATTTGGTGAAAAAAATTAATATAACTAGTTCGATAAATTAACTTCAAAAGTAATCATTTTAAAATTTTTATCATAATAAAAATATTATTTTATTCATATTTTTAAGTTTTCTTTTTAAGATTATAGTAAGGCCGTAGAATATTTTAAAGTATTTTTTTTTCTTTTTTCTTTTTTTCCAAAATTCCAAATTATAAGAAGAATTTGATTCTCTTAAAGCAAAAGAATATGGCCACATATATATGATGTGATGTAACACCCCCAAGTGCAAATGTTATAAGTATTAAATTGAGATTCCAACACAAGATTTATATATATAACATGAAGGAATTATTCAATATTGAATGTTTGAAACTTTTTAATTGATTAATTTGTTGAATGAAATAAGAAATAAACATTGCAATATTCAGCAAAATCTAGAATTTGATTCTTATTTTTATAAAATCTATCAATGTGATGTGAAATAAGAACAAGAGTGGAGAATGTAATAGCAATTTGCATGATTCCTATTCAACAATGAGATAATAACATAAAGATCCATAATTTTTTTTTTACAAATAATGACAAAGTTTATTTATTTATAACAAATAGGTCCCTAACTCTTATTAAATTAAAATACTTAATAATGTTAAATTACATACTCCAGTATTACCAATTGGTAATTCTTTAGTTTTAATTTACATTCTTGTGAATTTGTGATCATTAAAATTTAATAGTATAAGGTATTCTAATACATTTATGGTCAAAATTCGATAATATAAAAATAATTTTGTTATTTTAATGGGTTAATTTTGTCTTGTTTGTAAAAACATAAATAATCAGAGACTCCTATACAATGTTATTAACATATTAAACAATATATAAAAGCAAAGCAAATGGCAAATAAATAAAACACCAAAAGATAAAAGTATATAGTACTAAATTGAGTTTTCACATTAAAATTTCAGCATAGGGCAATAATAATAGAAACAAAAGAGGTGACACAATTGGAAAGGAGGGCTCTACGTGGTAATTTATTATATGGGTAAATTCCTGCTGAAATTCTTCAAAATTTTGCATGAATCTTCGCCTGCCCATTGATTTTATTATCATCATGATCATCATCATCAAAATCAGTTGATTTGTTTGTGATTGGCAATTCTTGATTAGTAGTTTTTTCAGAATTCAATTCTGCTGCACGATCTTTGCTTTTACCCCACACCACAGAGTAAAGTCCGAAAACAATGAGAATTGCTCCAAATATGCTGCAATTTTTACCACAACAAATTGTCAAGACATCGTTGATCTCTGAGAGCAAAAACAAAAATATTTTACAGTTGGGTTATAATTTTTTTTTTTTTTACCTTCCAAGATGTACTTGCTCAGATAAAATTATGGCTCCCAGAACTGCAGTAATAATCATGCATAGAGGACTGAATGATGTAACAAAAACTGGCCCTCTTTCTTTGATTACAATTGCTTGCACGTAGAAAGCAATTCCAGAACAAACCACTCCCTGCAAATTTCATAATCAATCACAAATTTCGATTCTGTCGAACGACAGACAAGCTGTAAAATTGTAATTTATCAAGCATGCAAGAAAGCAAGACTCGACTCACCGAGTAAGCAGCGGCGAGGAGCCTGGAATCGAAGCCGATTTTCCACACACTCATGTCACGTTCCATGATTAGAGAAACAATTGCACCTTCCACTACTCCCATAAAGCATATCATACCTGAAAGAGAGAGCTCTGCTGGGTACTTCTTCAATGTAAATGACTGCAGGTTCAATAAATTTTGTCGAGTTAGCAAAACAGATTCGGGGGTATGAAATTGAATTTCTGCTCATGTTAAAGTTGATTAAAACCAGTTTTTTTTTTTTATTATTTTTTTTTGCTTGCTTACTTGTAAAATGAAGAAGCTTGCCCAGCAACAGCAACTGCCAATAAGCATTAAAGGTCCAGTGACCCAATGCTTGTCACCTGATTCACTGTTGGTTCCGTGGTGGCTAGCAGCTCCTCCATGTTTTATGAAATTGACAACTGGACCTTTATACAAAGTCATAACCATGGCTCCTGAAACTGTGATTGCAGTTCCAATAATCTTCGCCAGACTGTGAATCTTCTTCACATTCACGCTCTCTAACCTGTTCATCAAAAAGTTGAACCGTGTAACCAAAAATTTAACAAACTGTGTCATATAGTGATATATGATGTAACATAATGATGTGATTATCATAGTGTAATGAAAATTGCTGGCGCTAATGGGATATACCTTTCTGATTTGCATGATTTCATGCACAAATTAAAAAGACTATGATTTTGCAATTTGCAGTAAAAAATATTTTTGGAAAACAACACCTGAAAATAATTGCCAGAATAAAGGTAATGGCAGGAAGAATATTGACAGTGGCAGAAGCAAATGTTGCTGAAGTATATTTCATTCCCAAATAGTACAAGTTCTGGTCCAACACTGGCCTGTCATAATCCACAACAAGTAATACCAACTTTTAGAGTTCTTATACCTTAAAATTAATTAAGCATAAATTAAGTACTTCTATTGCATATTTTGAACTCCATGCAACGATTAATTAAAATTAATCAACCCATTTTTAAGAGTCCTAATGAAAGAGTTGAGATGTGTACAGTACAGTCTGTAGTATGATCATTCAGAAAAATATATGAGAAGAGGGAGTAGAGCAGTGTAAACTTGTGACAAGAGAGAGAAATGAAAAGAAATGCAGAAAAAAGGTGGTAGAATTAGTACTCAAGGAAACCAAGAAGCATCATTCTTAGCAAGACTGGCAGTGTCAGCTTTGGCCTTATTTTCCTGTATGTACAAAAACCAAAGCAAAAGCAATAAAATTTATCAATGAATTAGCAAGTGCAACAAAAATTAATAAATGAACAATTGAAAACAAGAGTTTTATATGAAAGTAAGAGATTGAGGAACCTTTCGAGTACGAGGGCAAATGGTACAATGACAATCGTCGCGACAACGTGACGATACACGGCAAGAATGTAATGATTCATGCCATGTTTAAAAGAAACCATGGTGACTATGTACATCCCTGCATAGCCAAATTGCAGGGAGACCATTGCTAGGTAGGGTTTCACTTTGTTAAGAGATGAGCAAAATGCAGCCATTTTCTCTCTCTCACAAACACAGGAATTGCTTTTTTTATAACAAGTACTTGTGTGGTTTGCTATAGCAGTAAAGAGGAAGTGTCCTTCTTATAGATAAGAAAAAGGTAAAATAAAGAGATTGAAGCATTTCAACTCTACACGCATACAAGTCTAGAGCAATAAGCAACTAGAATCCTCACTTGGTGATAGAATTAATTTTTTTTTAATAAAAAAATTAAAATAAAATGAAAAAGAGAGAGGGGAGAGAAGGGTTTCTGTGGATCTCTATAAAGTGATGTAGTTTACTTTTTATTTTTTATTTTTAAAGAAAATTTCATGAATTTCTTGTTTTATGAGAAGTGGAGATTTGATTGATTCACCACCAAATAAAATTGCTGGTAAGAGGTCTAGGTAGGATGAATGATTTATGCAAAAGTTTTAGTGGAAATAAGTGATAAGAACACCAAAAGCTATTTCTAGAAAATCAGAGGTTTAAGTAAGATAATTTCATTACGTTATTGCAGTGACGTAATGCAACCATTTCAATTAATAAATAAAGAGAAAATTATGATAAAATAAAATAAATAAAAAATAAAAAATATAAGTTAGATAATAAAATAATTAAATAATAAGACTTTTTTTAATTTATTTATGTCATAAATAATTGAACGATTCTATTACGTTAGTATAATGATATAGTGAAACTGTTCTACTTAATTTGCTCCCATAAAAAGATGTTTGCATTATTCTCCATGTTTTTCACCAACAAATTCTTCATGCATCTCGTTTATGGATTGAATGAACAATATCTTTTATTCGGAGAAGAATATATAAAAACGCATGGGTATAGCACTTTGATTTTGAGAGAATATATATGTACATAGTATATGCCAATTAGCAAGTGCTCGCAGCTGTAGCTGTTTTGGCAAAGCATAAATAATTTAATTAAAGAAAACACACATTTTAATTTCATGAGATGAGAGTGCTTTAGTCTTGCTTTGTATTGTATGAATATAATTTTAAAATGTGGTAGTAATATTCGAGTCATTAAGTTTTCAACTTTTAGGAAATAGGTCCCTTATTCTGTTACTCGATAACTTTTGTTGAAATAATTAAAAATACTTTTTACTATTGCGATATATATTCTAATATTTGTGATGATTAAAATTCAATAATACGAGGGTAACTTTTTTATATCAATAGATTTAGAAACTTATTTATTACAAATTGATAAATTATGGTTTCATTTGTGAGAATTTAGAAATTTAAGGACCCAAATATTATTATTCTAATTTTAAAATCTTATGTCGTTGGGAATGATCTGAGAGTAAATGGCAAGCAAGATTATTATTATACATTATTGCCTTTGCCCTATCTTTGCATGCTTACTCATCATAAAGTACGAGTTTCCATCAATCATATTTCTCAATTTTCACTTCTCTTGGTAATTCATGTCCTCTATTTTTAAAAAATGTTATTTAATTTATAAGGATATTATTTAACTTTGCTAGGAATACTATAAAATACAAATTTAAAACTCACCAAACTTCTATCTTTTTAGTTTGGTATATGTATATCATGATCTCTTATATGTACTATTAATTAAATTCCACGTTTTCTTTAAGTACAACTCATGAATTATTTCACATGATTTTTCTCTGAAGAGCATTATTATTCACATTCTTCATGTATATCTATATATATATATATATATATCTTACAAAGCCTGCATATTACACCGTCCGAATTGAACCCTAAAGTTTGACATCACATGAAACTTTTATAAATTCTTCTTGGTTTTTGCATGTAATTTGGGTCACACAAGAGGCAAATACCAAATGATAAATTTGCTTTATTCCTTTTCTTTACTCTCTTGTCAAAACCACAACCGAATTTTTATTTCTCACCATTTAATAATACCTCTTCAAATATATATGAAATTAAAGAAGAAATGAGATTGATACCATATGCTTCATTTTGATTTTCTCTTTACTCAAATGTTATTTTGTATTTGTATTGTTTGCACACTTGTTAGCTAAAGTATACAAGAAAACAATGTTAGCAATTTAACTTTTATTTATTCTTCTCGGTGGGGTGTGACTTGTGGGCATCAATATCCCATTACCAAATTAATTTAAAGTTTACATTATGGTATATAGTTAACTATATTACTAAGTCTTAAATCTTTCATTTTAATTCTTCAAAATTTTCTCATTTTTAAATTTTTTTAATTATATTTATCTATTTATTAAAATAAATTATAAGTTAAAAAATTATACCAAAATAACTATTTTAAAATTATATGTTCTTTATTATATATAATAATGGCACCAACCAACCATTGAGATCAAAAGTTCGAAAAAAATGATTCATTGGAATCGAAAGGGAATAGAATAGAATTCCATACAAAAATTGGACATTTATATTTATAGCTTGCTAGCTGGCAACTAGAATGCAGCAATTGGTACATATACACCTAAGTTTGATAGCTAAAAACTTTGGAATATACGTTGGAGTTTGATATACATTGAATACAACACAACCTCAAAAACAAAAAATGATCATGTTCATATACAAGACCTCAAGTTGGACACCACAACTTCCAACTTTTCTCCCAATTAACTAAAATTCCAATCACCTGTATGATAATGATATGCTGTAAAGGCATGATACCCATGTAATTTAGAGAATTTGAATAAAGCATCCATTTGCTGTGCTGTGAAATAAAATTATTAGTTATTAAATGCAAGTGAGTAAAGATTAGAGTGAAAATATTCTCAAAATCTATGAATTACTATATACAGATATACCAGAGAAGATGATAAGAGTCATAGCAAAGATCTATGAGTAAAGATCTTTCTCGTGATCCATAAATACAGCAAAATAATATATATTTTGGCCACAATAATCACAAATGGGTTTGGGAAAATTTTACTCTCCAGATTTGTGGTCAATATTGTTATTAATTGTGGTAATATTCACCAATTTATTTTCACCATCACTTGCTGCAGTAACTGGTAATTCTTGGGCATTATCTTTAGCAGTAGAAGTTGGTGCTAGGCCTGAAAAATCTTTGCTTTTTCCCCACACTACCGAATACAGGCCAGCTGCAATGATAAATCCTCCTATGATACTGAAAAAAAAAAAGAAATCAACAGAAAAAAAAAAGGATTAGTCTATTGAAAGAATATAAAGAAGGATATTATAAAATATATCAACCCATAAAGTTGACAGTAAATAATATTCTAATATTCAATTACCTTATTTGTACCCATTAATAGAAAAATTCCAAAGCAAATTACATTGAATTACAAAAGAATAATTTTTTTAATAACTTTCATTACTTTATCAAGATATGTTCGCATATACTTAAAAAAGACTTATGTCGAGAATTTTACGAAGAATAAAAATCTAATTATGCTATCTTATGTATTGAAAACAGCATTAGCAGAGCCACATCATGGTCTCAAGGATCAAAACTGTTGAGTCATATGTGCAATCGACTATAATACATAATAACAATAATAACTATTACTTTAATAAGATTATCGGATGTAATTACAATACATTAAATGTAAGATACATGAGATTGAGAAGGTATTGTAGTCAAGTCCTATCTTTACATGTACTTAACTGTATCTTATGTATTAAAAATTGCATTAATACATCTACAACAATTAATATTAATTAAATAGGTGTGATGTGTACCTTCCAAGATGAAGTTGTTCAGCAAGAATGATAGAGCCAAGAATAGCAACGATAATCATGCAAAGAGGATTGAAGGCAGTAACAAAAACTGGCCCTCTTGTCTTCATCACCACACCTTGCACGTAATATGTAATTCCCGAGCTAACTATTCCCTGCAAGTAGTAATTGCATATATATATATATATATATATATGTATATATATAAGTTGATAAAATAAAATATTCAGATAATTGTAAAATGTAAAGTAATTACCGTATAAAGTGGAGCAAAGAGCCGAGAGTCCCAGCCGACAGCCCATCCACCGGCGTGACGCTCGGCGGCAAGTGCTACCGCGGCACTTTGGAGAGTACCGGACAAACATATCAACGACGACAGTGTAATCTCTGCTCGGTATTTCTTTATCGTTATCGACTGATCAACCAAAAAGTTACTATTACAGTTACCAAAAGTCGGCGTTTAATAATTATGTTAGTACTTAATTATGACATGCATGATAGCAAAAGACGACGGCGGCGGTGGCGGCTTACTTGAAGCACGTAGAAGCTGGACCAGGCAGCGCAACCTAGAAGGATTAACAGTGTTCCGGCAACCCAGTGTTTGTCTGACGATTCGCCGTTACTTTGACTTTGGCTAGCTTCCGTCGACGACCATGGAAGATTGAGGACGGGACCTTTATACAGCGTCATCATTAAAGCTCCAGCGAGAGTCACTAGGGTTCCAATCACCTTCGCTTGACTGTGAATTTCCTTTATATTTACTCGCTCTAATCTGCAGGGGAAATAATTTATTAAATTATAAAATTTCAAATTAATGAAATTTATGATCAAGGATTATGAGAGATATGGTGGTAATTAAATTAAGAAATTAACATTAAATATTGATAAATACATACCGAAAAATACATGCAATGACAAATGTGACTGATGGAACTGCATTCATAATTGCAGATGCATATGTTGCAGATGTGAATTTCATTCCCAATAATGTGAAACCTTGATCCAGGATTGGCCTGTGAATCAATTAATTACATATATAATTAAGAAAAAAATTAAAGCAATTAAGTAACTTAATCAGATTCATGAGAAAGCATACTCAAGAAATCCCAGCACCATAATTTGTAAGAAGATTGAAATTGTCATCTTTGGCCTTATTTTCCTGTAATAATAAACAAAAAAAATGTAAAACAAAGTAGCTTAAAAATTCAATAATTACCTAACCGCTAATATTTATTAATCGGTTATATTAAAATTACTCTCCAATATATTTTTATTATTTGTGCATATGATTGCTTTGTGATTATTGTATTTCCATTTAACTCTGAAAGTATAATAGTTAAACTATTTGATTATATCAACTTTTAATTATAAGTTAATCTTTACATTCGATATCTCCCTTATACTTAACATCTAGCGATTTTATCTTAAAACATCAGTGTTTTTAAAATTATAGCACTTTAATTTTAAATATAAAAAAATAGTTATATTTCTTTTATAAGACAACTAATGTGTGTGTGTATATATATATATATATATGAGAAACATTATTTTATTCAATGATATAATAAAAACAAAACAAAAGATGAAAAATAAGAAGAAGAAGAGAAGTAGCAAATTAATGAATAGAGTAGTGAATAATTTGTGGAACCTTTCAAGGACAAGAGCAAAAGGAGCAAGAACAAGAGCAGCAATAGCATTGCGATAAACAATGAAGACATAACGATTCATGCCACGGTTGACAGTTTCCATGGAAATTATGTAATTCCCAGCTGACCCAAATTGCAAGAAAATTATAAGCAAATATGGTTTAAATTTATCAAAACCCATTTTTTTTTTCTTAGAAAGAAAGAAAATTATGATTGGATCTCTCTTTCTTAATTCTCACTCTCTTCTTTCTCTGTGATTTACACACTAAAGATTTGCTAAATTAGGTCTTCTTATATACAGCAAAAAGCAATGAAGTTTTCCTCATATAATACATAAATTAATGGGAAATGTGTATTATTATTATTTTCACAAAATGGGCAAGATGAAGAATTCAAAAGATGCTTCAATTAATGATTGCAACTCAACAATAACATCAGTGCTAGTGGGATGGGATCCCACAAAAGTTTAATTAATGTATGTATTATTAAAACTAAAAAACTACTACCAAGAAGAATAAATTGAGTGTCATATATAGATATATCGTATGTGACATGTATATAGAGAATGGATCAATTATATATATATATATAAAGAATTGCATAATCAATGTATTGAAGTTAACAATTTTTTTTAAAAAAAATTTCCTCATGAAGATAACTTAGAAAATATATATATATATATATATATTTATAATTATAAGAGCACATAATATGTAATGCAAGTGGAGAAAATTATGAGGTGAAAGTGCATAGTGAGATAAGGCCTTTTATAGTGCTTCATTATTTGCCTTCCTTAATGAGAGTTTAGGTGTCGTTCTTATCTTGTAACATGCTTTAATTATTTTTGTTAGATGATGATCACCAAGTGAATTGATGATACACATCTAAGCATGAATCATATGTGATCATATATTATACAACATCTATATGAATCATACTTAAAATTCAACTAGAAATTAGTATAAAAATTATTAATTCTCTCTCAAATGTTCACCTAATAAGAAGAGGAATCAACCCACAAGTTTTAAAAAAAATTAAAGCAATTAAACTTTGATATGGGCAGTTTATACTCCTCAAGAAATGCCCAATCACCTTGGCCGATGATCATTGACATATTAAAGATAGGATTGAAATTAAAATATTTTATGTTTAATCTACGATTAGTATGAAATAAATAAAATCATTAACTTTCAAGATTTTGTTTAGTATTATTTTGTTACGACTTTTATGTTATGGCTGTTTCGAAACAAAATTATTAATTATAAAATATTAATATATAAATGACTGATAATTATTAGTTATAAAATAATAGTGTTAATCAAACTTATATATAAACATATTATATATATGGACGTATTTTAAAAATATTATTAGAAAAATTAATTCCAAAGAAATTAAGCAAAATATGTATAAAAATTCCCCAGATATTGGGATGAGTCAATGATTCCAACTTTTCAAATTTCTAATTGTAAAAATTGATCAACAAATTTAAAAGTAGTGGCTCTTTATGAATTTGCGTGTGGTTGCTTACCATTCAGCTTTGCATGATGTGGATTTATAGCCAAAACCCTAATCCTATCCTCCCTCTTCAATCGTTGTACCTCTTTTATAGCTCAATAATACATCACTATATATATATATATATATATATATAATTTTACAATTAAATATTAAAATAAAAATTGAGTGTTAATTAATAAAATATCTTCTTTTTGCTTAAAATAAATAATTATTTTATTTTACTAAATATAATTATATCTAAAATATATCATTTATTGATACCAAAATCTCGATACTTTTAAAAAAAATCAAATAATCACATATAAAATATTTTTTTCCGCTATTAACATGTAAGTATTAGTATTTACTGAAAATTCATAAATAATATCAACTTTCTCTGACACTTTATAAGTATAAAGTACCATTAACATTCTCTGACACTATGATATCAGATGATAAATTGACACATGTTGATTTATTGTTTATTTTTTCATTTATTTAAACTGTTAAAATTTTAAAACATAAGAAAAAAAAAAAAAAAGAACATTGTCTTATACTGTAATTTTTTACTCTATATTTTTCCTCCCGCACTTAGCCAATTTTATAAATAAAATTTTAACATATTCATAATATATGTTAGGATTGGAGTACAAATAATTTATCGACTTACAGACTAGAGCTCCACTATAGATATTCACTCAACTCTTCCAACTTACCTTCTGCCATTAGGATTAGCTCTTTCAATTGTTTCGATGATAATTTTTCTGCAAAAATAGATTTACTACTTGGAATCTTCTAGATCTTAAGCATAAAAAAAAAAAAAAGAAAAGAAAGAAGATTATAACCATCACATATCTAGATGAGCATGGAGAAAATCTATCATAGATTAATTTAGGTTTAGAAGAATATATGCATTGAGAGAGAAGGTTTTCTAATAAAATCTCTTAAATTGATATAAGAAATTTTAGGTTCGGATCATAGATTTTTCTCACTTTGTGCATTTTCATTTTTATAACATATTCGATTTATTGTATTTTAAAGAGTAAGAATCGTTATTTTATTATTATTATTATTATTGATTAGGTGTTTCTTGTTCGTTTATTAAATATATATGTAATTTTGATATATCAATTTTATTTATTTAAAAAAAAAATTCGAATGTTATTGTGTTGGTATTTTGACTAATTAATGACAACAATATATTAAATTGATGTGGTGGATATACTTTATAAAAATGGATTATATAGAACAAAAGAAGATGGAGTGGGAAAGTAGTCAAAAGTGGATATACTTTACTACTTTATAGAATAATTGATCAAATAAGAAGTGAAGGATCGATCATGGTTCACTAATTATAGAGATAACTGATGATTTCCATTTGCAATGGAAATTAACAACTAGCTTCATGCCAAAAAAATTTTTGCTTTAATAATTTCATTATTAACCCATAAAGAAAAATAAAAGTATTTGCCCTTTGGTCACAATGATATCATATATGGAAAAAAAAAATTATTATTTCTTAAAGATATATTATCAAAAGACGCCATAAAACTACATGAAATTTAATTGGTAGAATAGATGAAATGATCCGAAAAAAATTAATAATAATTAGAAAATTAACTTGCTATGATATTATATGAATCGAACCGTTTGATCTAAAAATTTAATATTAGTATTAAAGACATTATAAATAGCCACTAACATAAATATCACAAAAGAATTATTATTGGGAAAAAAAGTTTGCAGTAGCTCTAGCTTTTTATTTATAAATAGGTTGAAAAAAGTTTCCATCGTGATCCATTAAAAGCAAAAATTATTAAAAGTTGACAAGAAACCAGCTTGCCAATTGCCAAATGTAATAATAATAATAATTAAGAAAATAAAAAATAGAATCTTATTAGCTAATACATTATTCATGTCATTTCAGAACAAAATGAGTCATTCTAACGACAAAATAAATAAATAAATTTCAAGAGACTAAATCAAAGTTGTAATACCAAACACGACATAGATTTTTCTTTCATACCTTTCAATTAATCATAAAAGTATATAAAGTATATAATAAAAGATACAATAATGCATCGACAACATTCAAAACTCTTCTCACTTTCAAACGACGTAGCCCCCTAAAATCATTAGCCCAATCGGTAATAAATACAATCAAAAACTTACACGCATCTATATCTTTCTTTGTATGGTTGTATGTATGGATGGTCGTAAGAAGAATAATACTATATATATATATATTAAGGTGATAATTATGATTAAATAAATTATTTTTTTATTTATTGCATTAATTTTTTTTATGTTTATAAGTTTTGTTATATTTATCACGTCAGTCAGTCTATATAAATAATTTAGATGTGTACTAGTAATATTACTCCCATAAGAAGGTTGAGGTTAAACTATAAGAGAAAATTATTTTATAAAACAATGCTTAATTAAAGTCGAAGTCAATGATTTAGGTAATTAATTAATAATTAGTAAAGTAATTTCAAAGCAATATGTATTACTTTAATTAGGGTTTTCAAGAATAAATATTCAAAAGTTGTTCTTAGATAAAGTGGGTTTCTAAATATAATACCAAAATAAAAAAAAATAAAAAAAAATTGGCAGCTGGTATAAGACTGGGCTGGGCACAAAATCTGTTATTGTTTTTGGTTTTGTTTTGTTTTGTTTTAGGCTGAAGGACCAATTCAAGAAGAAGTAATCTTCGAAAGATATTTTGATACTGTCTATATTTTAACATTGTAATAAACACCAATTACAGAGACAAAAGCTCTAATCAGAAGAAAATCTTGATCCCAATATCAAATAAGAGTGAGAAAAAGTCGACAGTCATAGTCCTGTAAAAGATATTCATGTATGTTCTGGATGTTGATAAAGCACAAAGAAGCAAGAAAGTGGGAGAAAACTTTCTTTATAACGTTATCTATGTGCATGCGCAGCTTTAGATATGGATTGAATTTGAGAGATCAAATTTAATGGAGTGGTCAAAAAGAGCAAAATCAAGATTGAAAAAAGCAAATTGGAAGACAAGAAAATGATTGTTTTTGATGAAAATTGAAAATGATCATTGTGATGGCTGTCAATTAAGCTACACTTGTGATTGAAAGAATGCACGTAAATAAAACTGTTACCACCAATCAGAACAAGTTGAGATAAGCTTTGATCATCCATCACCACAACATTGCAACCAGCTTTCGCCTTCAAGATATTTCATTCAAATCAAGCAGTTTTAGTTGAATTTTAATTGCAATAGGCAAGTCATTGTCTTAAAGCAGCGGCAATCTTCTTCTGAATTGATTCCACCCCTAGCCGAGGAGATAATCTTGGTAGAGTTTCCTGAAAGAGAGATTGATTTTGTACAACATAGTAAAAAATAAAAATGTTTGTGTGATAAATCACCTCTAATCAACACTGAACTTTTGCTTCTACTCTTACACTCAGCAAAACTTTTAGCAGTAATGTTCACTACATTGATATCCTAACCAATAATTGGATAACTGCTTCACAATCATACAGTTCTAGGAATTATATTAAATTATCAGGTTGATAAAAATCAGAAGACCAAATTGCAGGGGGAAGTAAAGGCGTAAAGCACAAGAAGCCACGACAAAGATGATGGCATAAAGCATTTTGATTTAAAATCGAACCAAATCAGAGGAAATTTTTAACATTGGTCATTACTGATTTTTAATGTGAAAAAGAGAAACCTTTTCTAGTGCCAGATACCTGGTTTCAACATCTGGCTGATCAGTAGGGGTCATGAGAAAATGTATGAAAACAGATTCATCAGGAATCATCTCGGCAAGGACAGCAGGACACAATTAATAGAAACTTCTACCAATAAATTATAGGCTAAGGTACAGGAAATGTGCAGATGCAGGATTTCCATCACCCATTACTGACTAGATTAATTCACTGATCACTGTATATAAGTAACTCAACACCCTCATGAGCTATAACAACCGCCATTTGACTCAACTGAGCGTCAATCCTAAACTAGTTGAGATTAGCTGTTAACAGTCATTTAATGTTTTCTAGAGGGAGTCTATCAATTTTCATATGACATTGTTACAAGTGATGTTGTAATGATGACTCACTTATGACAGATGTCTATTAGCTGAATCTTATAATAGAGCCTTCCCAAGATAAGTCCAAATGTTATTTCTCATTTCAATACTGTGAGATCAACTAGTCAGAGAGTCATTCATGCATTGTTCGTATGAACTTCATTACAAATGCATCTGTTCAAAGTGTTTGTATCTAATGTTACAAAGCTGTATCAAGTCAAGTATCATGATGGCCACCAAAATCCTTGTGAACCCAAGCATAATCATTCACAAAACTAGCTCCCTGTAATGAATACACCTCCAAAAGTCACATTGAGCAGGGTCAAAACTTCAAGCAGGTTCCATCTGATGCTAGAATATGACATTGTCCAAAGCCACATGTTTAGGGTATGTTTAGTACTGTTGCGCTTTTACTTAACTGTGAAAGCATAACAAAATACCAACTTTTAGTGGGGACCCCTCATTTTCCATTTATATTTAATATCTAGTGACTTTTGAAGCCAACGCACCTCAATACCAAACATGAACTTAGTCAACCAAAACCACATTAATGTGAACTAGAGTTTCTTTCTAAAGGGGCTGACCATTGTGTCTGAATTAGCCTTACAACACAAATGAGTACTGATATGCCTCTATCTTAATTATACTACTTTTGTCTTTATGAATTTATTCTTTTTTACCCCTTCCAAAGAAAAAAAATTAGGCGTTATCTTTTGACAAAGAATTCAAGAGATTTTAGATATCACATTTGATAAAATCTATATTTGGCATAAGATTGTGATTAATAAGCTCCTTTATCAGAGAACAACTAATATGTCTCGCAAAGTTTTACGACGACTAATTGCCATTCGTTTACTCATTGAACATTACAAATGCAACGGTGATGTGTAAGATCTGCTAAGTAGAAACATTCTCATGTATCAACAGATAAAAGTAAAGCTTAATACTACCAACAACCTAAATTTCACAACAAATAATAAAAAAAAAAAAATTGGAGCTAACCTCATAGCCATCAGAAAAAACTCTGACCAACACAGGTATTTCATACCGGTAAGCCTTTTCCCAACACGGGTTAGTGGTAATATCTCTAACCTGACAAAAACCAACAACAAAAAATTCACCAGCATGTGATTTATAATATATCTTCCAATTTTTGACATTTGTATTAGAATTCCTCGATTGAACAAAAACACCAACTTCACAAGAGAGATGGGTACCTCCAAAACGACGTCGTGAAGGGAATCAGGGCCGGAGATTAAGAAAGCAGCCTGAAGTTTTTCTTTGAGGCCATCACACAAACAGCATCCGGGCTTTGAGTAGAGGACAAGTTTTCTTTCTGAAGCAGAAGAAGAAGATGATGATGAACAAGCTAAAGGAGAAAAGACCCGTCTAGGTTTCTGCCTGCCGAGCAGTGCTAAGGATGAA
>JAXCLQ010063448.1:0-12915 GCA_035584115.1 Cedrela odorata | reverse complement strand
ATATATATATATATATATAATGTTGAGCTTGTAGTCTACTTCGCTGAAACCAGTTGCTGGAATTAAAGGTTTAGGTCATTCAAATTATCCATCCACACACAAACTGCAAGAGGCTTGGTAAGGTCATTTAACCCATTGATTAATATTCAAATCTTTATAATGATTGTTTTGTCCTATGTTAATGATTATAAGCTATTGATTCTGAAGTTGGTTCGGAAATTGTTTTACTCGAGGACAAGCAAATTCTTAAATTTGGGGGTGTGATAACTCTATTTTTATAGCATTATTCTATTTATTTAAACTTCAATTTTAACTTAAATCTTGTTGATTTTTTTATTATTAAATAAATTATTACATCTTTTTATATTTTTCATTTTTAAGATAAAATTGATGGAAAATCACATATAGACCTCACAAAATGTAACTATTCACGATGAGATCATCGCTGTAAAATTAAATCTTATTTGAATCAGCTCATTACTTCAAGTATTTTGAAAATAATAACTCGAATCGAGATCACTCAAAGAAGTTATTACATTTAAAGATTGAATACTCTACAAATAAATATTATATCATGCTTATGTAAGTGCGTATATCATTAATGATTTATGATATAAGTAATGATGTAATATGTCATTATAATGTAAGTAATGATGTGTGAGGTAATAAATGATGTAGAATGGTGTATTGAGAAAATTAGAAAGCTTAATGGATGATGACGCATGCGATGATGTAAATGGAGGTGGACTTTGCTTATAAATAAGCATTAGAATCACCATTCTAAAACACTAACATTGAGAAGAAGAAGAACACAAAACATTAGAGTGAGAGCTTAGAGAAGAGAAGCAAAGCTAAGGAGGAAACTTTACGGCGAAGTTTCAAACCACTAAGTTTTCACAATCTTTTATTATGTTTTGTTATTTAACATTTATTGTATTTTATTTTATTATGAAGTAGATGTATTTTTCTAGGGTTATGATGTAGCCTAATTTTGATGTTCCGACTCTTTGTTTAATTTAATTATAGATTTTCTATCTTAGTTGATGCATTCAATATTATTCTTAATGATTCTAAATAATTGATTACTATTTAGTTGAATTGTTAATCATAATGATAGCGAAAGCTAATTTATGTGTCTTAATTCATTGTATTGAATGTCATAAGTTATATATAGAATAGGAATATACCTGCATGATTTGTGTAATTCTTAAAAGAGATCCATCAATATTAATGAATCCTTTAATGTTTTAACTTTGCATGAAAACATAGCAGTTAAGTTTTATAGGATATTTTTCTTAGACTTCAGAAGGGGCAATGTGAATAAGTTAAAGATACTTAACTAACAACCAAATTCTTGTTAAAAAAAACAAAGGGGATGAACTAATTAGTTAAAGTGGAATCATAACCTTAGAATTTTTAGCTTATTAATTTAATCTCATTTATTTTATTTACATTTAAATTTATTTTTAATTTTCTACCAATCAAACTTGATTCACCAAATAAAATTAGAGTTATTTCAAGTTTTGGGAATTAGTTTACAACAATCCTCGTGGAACTATACTCATCTCATCACTTTATTATTTGTTCGACTTGTACACTTGTGATTTTGCACAACACTAACTATTTTGCTAATATTACATTCTTTTTCATTTGCTAATTTTACATATAAATTTCTAAACACATAAAATGAACATGATTTTTCTCTAATAAAATCCACCCGTATACCTAGAAAAATCATCTACACATACAAAAATATATCTCTTACCTCTTGTGCTCTCTACCTTAACAGGACCCATGAGATTCATGTGAAGTAATTGAAGTACCTTTGTTATAGAGGTATGATGGACAACCTTGTGATTGGACTTGACCTGCTTTCTAAATTGTCACAGACCACAGATAGTAGGTTGCTTCTTGTTAAGTTTTGGAATCCCTTGAGCAGCAAATGTATTCACAATCTTAGTTTGATTTTTGTAATTTAAATGCCTAAGTTTTTGTTTGCCATATTTTTTTATTATCAAAATTAGTTTTGTGACAAGTGAGTGGGTATGTCAAAACATAGCAATTATTACATGACCTAGTTCCTTCCAAAACACAATTTCAAAATTTTTAAGCACTAGACATTTTTCTTGTGTAAATTTTACACAAAGATCATCTTCACAAATTTGACTAATACTTATCACTTTAAGATTCTCAACATGAAACATGTTTTTTAGTTTTAGAAATTCTTTAACATTGAGTGTTCTTTTTCCTATGATTCGTCATTTAGCCCCATCACTATCACCAAATGCCACATGTTCTTCTAAATACTGTTTATAATCCACTAAGCTCTTTCAGTTTTCTGTCATATGCTTCGAACATCAACTGTCAAAATACCAATAGTTAGTGATACAAGTTTTCACTGATGTATAACTAACAAGACAATTGATTTCTAATTTCTTTATCCACAATTTTCTAAGTTCTAAAACATTCTTATAATTATATTTCATGTTATTTTGCAAGATTCTCATAAATTGAAAACTCTCAGGATGAATGTGATTTTTCAAGTTGTAAAAATGACAAGTAGGAATAAACTTCTTGGTCTTACCTTTGAAACCATAGAGTTGATGATAAAAAGAAAAAAACTTTACCTTTACTCATATTAGAAGATCTAAAATCAAAAGTCAAAGCCTTAATAAAAATTGTTTTGGAGCAAGAAAGTTTTTCGTCAAGATACCCTAGTCCTTAATGATCGCTACAATGTTTTTCCAATTTCAAAATATAGTCAAGTTTAGATGAACCTGAGTTCAACATCTTCAAAGATTTTTGAGTATATTCAAGTTCATATTCAACTTCACTTATCCTGTTATTCATTGTTTTCATCTTTCTCTCTGCTTTGGTTTGATCCTTTAATTAGGTTACTAACTTGTTTTTCCAAGGTTTTGTTGCATTTGCACACATCTACCCACTTGTTAAACATCAATTTGTAAGAGGCTTGTATGGTATTCATGTTTAACTCATCATCTTCATCACTTTCATCATAATCAGATTTATCGAGATCAATTTGGAGTTAGTCATTTTTTTCTGTTTGATTGCAACGGAATTGGGTGCCTAAACATTTTCATCTTTTCCAGAAGTAAGTAAATATTAAATGCAATATAATTACTTATATTTCCTAAAAATTTCTCCTATGATTCATCATTGCTCCAAGTGATGTTCATGGCCTTTAACTTCTTCTTGAGTGAGTTTGCACATTTGGATTAGATGTCGGAAACCATTACCTTCCTTAAATTAAATACCTTTTTTTTGTTATTTTCAATGGAATTTATAAGAACCTTACATTTCGAAGGAAATTTGGAAGTTTATTTCTTTTTCTGTCCAATTCTTTTCAGAATCTTTTTGAAGTTCTTTGTGAGAAGAATGATAGCTTCTGAATCATCAATTTTCGCTTCTTCTTCATCTTCAACATTCATTATTTCAACTTGAAAAGCTAAACTCTTGTCTTTCTTTCATTGCTTTAGATTCATTTCAAATGTCCTAAGAGATCCCCTCAATTCTTCAACCTTCATTGAATTAATATCTTTACATTCTTCAATTGCCATGAGTTTTGCTTGAAACATTTTTGGAAGTGACCACAAAACTTTCCTTACAAAATTGGTTTCTGAATATTCCTCACCTAAAGTATAAGATTCATTAGCAATATTAGTTAATTTGGAAGTAAAAATAACAAGCAATTCATCATTTTCCATTCTAAAAGTTTTAAATTTAGAAGTAAGCATTTGAAGTTTAGAACACTTCACTCCCAAAATTCCCTCACGAATAACTTGAAGAATATCCCAAACTTTGCCGATTCACAAGTCAAAATCAACTTGAACTAATTCAAGTTTACAGCATATAAGATTGTATTTAGAGTGTTAGAATTGTAATTTAACAAACTATCCTCAATACTTATCAAAGTTTGTTCCGATGTCAGAACCGTTTTATTCATGTCATCAATCATGATGAGAGGTTTCTAGCCGTACACAACAGAATGCCATGACTTCTCATCAATTGCTTTGATGATAGCCCTCATTCATGCTTTCCAATATGAATAATTCATGCCATCAAGTAGTGGTGGTTGGATATCGATCCTCCTTCTCTTCAATAGTCCATACCTACAAAAATTAATCAAAAACACCAAAATCTCTCTAAATATATTAGTGACCCACTTTGATACCAATTAAAAGGTTTGTTTTAGCAAATATTTACCAACTTTAATTAGTTTTATTAATTAATTAAATTAACAAACCACATAGCAAGTAAATATAAAGGAGATATTCGATTTTAAAGTGGTTTGGATTTCTTAATCCTACATCTACGAGACCACGCCTAGAGAAAATAATCGACTAAGAAATAAATGATTATAAAGACCAATGGATTTATACAAAATTATAAAATAAAAAAAACCCTCTAATTATTGTCATCGCTGTATTGAATCTTCATTGTTGGCTTTGTTTAGTGAGATTCTCTCTTCTTGATGCGTCAAAATCCATTTGATTTAATTCAGCAAACTGTTTTCACTTTAAAACACAAAGGAAAACATTAACATCTTGAAAAATAAAAACAATAAGAGGAAAACAAAAAACTCATGGGTGTCTCTCTCTTTTTAGCATCCAAGAAGGCTACTACACAATAAGAATAAATCACACGCACACACACATATACATGCACACATATACACACACACATATATATATATATATATATTGGATTGGGATTAGGATTGGGACCTTAATTTCTACAAAAAAAAAAATTATATTCATACATTTTTTTGGTTTTAGCAAGTATTTACCAACTTTAATTAATTATACCAATTAATTAAATTAACAAATCACACAGCAAGTCAATATAAAGAAGACAAACGATTTTAAAGTGGTTCGGATTTCCTAATCCTATATCTACGAGGCCGCTAAGAAAAAAACGATTATAAACACTAATAAACTTATACTAAATAAAGACTCCCTTTTATTATTGTTATCACTGTATTGAGTCTTTCTTGGTGGCTTTGTTGAATGTGATTCCCTCACCTCGACGAGTCAAAATCTGTTTTACTTAATTTAGCAAGAAAATAATAAATAAATAAAAAGTAGTATTAGAGTCGATTTTGAATAGTTGTCGTCTTACTATAATATATTGGCTATGGTGCCAAAATAATTAACAATATATATATATATATATATATCATTCTTATTATTTCTGTTTTAAAATAAGGAGCTTCAGTCCATAAGAATATTGTCTATCAAAACAATAAATCTCTTGAAACCATTTTACAAATAATTGTATGTATCAAAAATTATTGAAACTTATAGAAGTTATATATATATATATATATATAACTGTACAAATTTGACCAAAAGCAATTTCAAATCTTGATTGAAAATATATATATATATTGGATTAGGATTGAGACGCTTAATTTTTACATAACATTTTATATACATAATTTATAGATGATTGGATTGATCTACACTAAATTATTGAAATTTTATTTTATATATAAATTAATTGCAACACATATTAATTAAAAATGCTAAATTTAATTTTTAGTATTAAAAATTTATTTATTTAATAGTATTAAAATTGTGTAAGAACTTGTATATAAATAGAGTGCGACGTACGAATCTTTTGATTATTTTAATGCATACACATAATTCTTTCCTTTAAACTTTTCACATTAAATAGCACCGGTTGATTAGTTTACATATCACCTTTTGAAGAAGCTCTAGGAATTATTGGAAATGGAGGTTGAAATTATTACCAAAGAGTGCATCAAACCATCTTCTCCAACACCCATTCACCTAAAACTCCACAAGCTTTCTTACATGGATATGCAGTTTCGTCATTTTTATATTCCTGTTGTCCTCTACTATCCTATGAACCAGGACACAAATCTTTCCTCGTCCGTTATTGTTTCTGAAAGATTGCAAGTCCTAAAGTAATCTTTGTCAGAAACGTTATCTAGCTTTTACCCATTTTCCGGAAAAATAAAAGACTCTTATTCCATTGATTGCAATGACCAGGGGGTTTATTTTGTAGAGGCCGAAGTGAAAAGTCCTCTCAATGAATTTCTTAGCAACCCTATTATCTCTTTGATAAATAAATTCCTTCCCCATGAGGCCAAATGGAAATCAACTCCAGGAGATTACAGACCTGGTATTCAGATAACAACATTTGCTTGTGGTGGAATTGTTGTTGGCGTATCTGTTTCACATTTCATCGCTGATGGAACAGCATTTAGCTCATTTCTCAAGAGCTGGGCTGCAATGGCTCGTAAGAGTACTGAGGAAGCGGTATGTCCCAAATTTGATGCTTCATCTTTGTTTCCTTACAATGATGCCTACTTCGGAGAAGAAAACTCTAATCTCCAAGAAATCGTACAAACGAAACTTGGAAGATGCATTACTAGGAGATATGTATTTGATGCTTCGGCACTAGCCAAACTAAAGGCTAAGGCGACAAGCTCTTGCGAGCAAAATTCAACACGCGTACAGATTGTAACAGCACTCTTTGTAAAAAACTTGAAAGCAGGAAGATCTTGCTCAGACAAACCATTATCAGTTACTCATGGAGTAAATTTGCGTCGAAGAGCCATGCCACAGTTATCAGAATATAATATGGGAAATATTGAAGGATAGTATCTATACTATGTAAAGATAAGAAAGTATAGTTGGCAGATTTTGTGTGCCAAATGAAGGAAGCAATCGCAAAATTTAATGCAGATTTTGTGTGCCAAATTAAGGAAGCAATCGCAGATTTTCTGAATAGCCTACAAGGTGAAGGAGGATGGCTTAACTATCTTGAAGCACTCAAGAGTTTGCATGAAACTTATTTTGATCCAGTAAATGTAATTGGGTTTGGCAGTTGGTGCAGCTTTGGATTTTATGATCTTGATTTTGGATGGGGGAAGCCTGTTTGGGCGAGTATGACTAATATAGATGATGCGGGAGGTTCATATATTCGTGGGATTGGTCTCATGGATACGAGACATAAGGATGGTATTGAAGCATGGACGCGTTTAACTGAGGAAGACTTGGCTATTCTAGAACGTGACAAAGAATTTCTTGCATTTACTACTGTAAGTCCAAGTCCCCTAAATATTATATAGGTGATTGATGATCTCTCTCGATTGTAACTGAATAAGTACTTTCATTGGATAGATCAATTAAATAATTATGAGCTTAATTTGTTTTTTATAATAATAATTTGCAATGTTGTAGTGATCAATAAATAAATAAAATTTTATCAATGTTGAATAATTGAATTTGGTTGTGTAATTATCAAATGTAAAATCATAAATGCTCAACCAAGTAGGATAAATTTTTATCCATGCAGGGGTGCATCAATTCAGTTCTGAAATATTCATTTTAGTAATAATTTATCAACTTTAATTAATTTTATCAATTAATTAAATTAACAAATCATACAGTAAATAATTATAAAGATTAAATTAACAAATCATACAGTAAATAATTATAAAGGAAACAAACGATTTTATTGTAGTTCGAATTTTTCCTACATCTATGAAGTCACATCTAGATAAAATAATCCACTAAAAAATAAACGATTACTGTAATGCCCTAGTGAGAATTTTTCTTAAAGTGAAGGTTTCAGGTTCGAATCATGGGAGAAACGAATTTCCTTTAGGGAAAGGAATAAATAACTCGGTATTAGGGGCTACAGACCTCAGAGGCCGAGGGACAAATTCTTACTCAGTGGGCCTGTGAGGAACACTGGGCCATAACGCGGTAACTCATTAGTCTAGGCTTGGGTCGGCGGGTAGCCGCCTAAGGTGAATATGATTTTCTAGTCTCTTCCCCTTAGTTATAAATCGTTTATAACTAATTATAATTTAAATAGAATTTAGCGAACTCTTCTTGAGTTGCTTAACAAGTTTCAAGAGTTTTATAAACAAAACTCTAAAGGGAAAGGACATGAAGATATCCACATGGCTTCTGCTAATAAAACTAGAAGTTAGTTAAAAAAAGTCACAACAAAAAGGGCCAAAAGTTGGTCCAAAGAAAAAAAGCTTTAAGAAAATCTACTCTAAGGCTGAGAAGTCTAAGACTAAGGGAAAGTGATTCCATTGTGAGGAAGACAAACATTAAAAGAGGAATTGTCTTTTGTACCTTAACAATCTTATAAAGACTAAAGCAAGTATGTATAGCTATTACTAATGAAAGAATTCGTGAAAATTCAAATCTTAAATATCTATGGAATCATAGATTAGGTCATATTAGAAAGCGTCCATTGAATCAACTTGAAGAAAGTGGCATTTTAGGTATATTGGGTTTGGAACCCTATTCAACCTGTGAATCATGTCTTCTAGGAGAAATGATCAAATTGCTCTTTAAGAGTAAAGACAAGAAAGCAAAGGAACCCTAGGATGTGTGTAGACCATTCAATACCAAAACTCGAAGAAGATTTGAGTATTTCATTACATTTACCGATAATGTGTCATGGTATAGGTATGTTTATATGATGAAATACAAATCTAAGTCCTTTAAAAAGTTCAAAAAATTCAATAATGAAGTAAAAAACCAAACTGAAAAGAATACTTGAGTACAGAGTTACAAGAATTCTTGAAAGAAAATGGCATTATTTCTCAATTTCCTCCTCTTTACACACTACAGTTGAATGGTGTAGTGGAAATGAGGAATCGTACCTTATTAGATATGGTGTGATCAATGATGAGTTTTACAGACTCATCATTATATTTGTGATGCGCTACGAACTGCTATGCATATTCTTAATAAAGTCTTGTCAAAATCAGTTCAAAAAACTCTGTATGAAATATGAAGTGAAAAGAAACTCAGTCTTAAGTATATGAGAATTTGGAGTTGTTCAGCTTATATTAAGCTAGTTAACATTGATAAGCTGGGTGTAAAATTAGATAAGAGTCAGTTTATTGGTTATCCTTAAGATTGTTTAGGATATTATTTCTACTTCCTCTCTAATCAAAGAGTTTCTATCAGTAAAGACATTCACTTCTTAAAAGAAGAGTTTTTAGAAAAATGTGGTGCAGGAAGAGAAATTGAGCTTAAAGAAGGATCATTAAAGGCTTAAACCAACAATGCTGATGCTGGATAGTCCAATCAGCATAATTTAGTCCCATTTCTAGCTCAAAAATCTTCTAGAGTATGGCGACCTCCAAAACAATATGGATTTCTCCATGAGGAAGATTTTAAATCGTTTCTAGTGGGAGAATTGATCATGGTGATTGATAACTCTATTTTTATAGCATTATTTTATCTATTTAAATTTGAATTTTAACTTAGATCTTATTGATTTTGTTATTATTAAATAAATTATTACATATTTTTGTATTTTTAATTTTTAGAATAAAACTGATAGAAAATCGCATGTGAACCTCACTAAATGTAACTATTTACGATGAGATCATTGTTGTAAAATTGAATCTTATTCGAATCAATTCATTGCTTCAAGTATTTTGAAAATAATAACTCGAATAGAGATCGCTCATAGAAGTTATCGCATTTTAGAAATCGAGTATTCTAAAAATAAATATTATATCATGCTTATGTAAGTGCGTATATCATTAATGATTTATGATGTAAGCAATAATGTAATATGTCATTATAATGTAAATAATAATATATGATGTAAGCGATGATGCAAAAAGGTGTATTAAGAAAATTAGAAAGCTTAATGGATGATGACGCAGGTGATGATGTAAATAGGGGTGAATTTTGCCTATAAATAGGCATTAGAATCACCATTCCAAAAACACACCAACATTAAAAAGAAGAAGAACACAAGACATTAAAGAGAGGGACAGAGAGAGCTTGAAGAGGAAAAACAAAGTAAAAAAGGAAACTCTACGGCAAATCTTCAAATCACTAAGTTTTCCTAATCTTTTATTATGTTTTGTTATTTAATATTTGTTGTATTTTATTTTGTTATAGAGTAGATTTATTTTTCTAAGATTATGATGTAACTTAACTTTGATGTTCCGACCCTTTGTTTAATTTAATTATGGATTTTCTATATTGATTGATGCATTCAATATTACTCTTAATACTTCTAAATAATTTATCACTATTTAGTTGAGTTGTTAACCATAATAATAGCGTAAGCTAATTTATCTGTCTTAGTTCATTGTATTGAATGTCATAAATTATATGCAAGATAAGAATATACCTACATGATTTGTGTAGTTTTTAAAAGAGATTCATCAATCTTAATGAATCCTTTAATATTTTAACTTTGTATGGGAACACAGCAATTAAGATTTATAGGATATTTTTCTTAGACTTCGGGAGGGGTTATGTGAATAATTTAGGGATACTCAATTGGCAACCAAATAATTAATTCTTGTTAAAAAGAATAAAGGGGGAAACTAATTAGTTAAGTGGAATCATAATCTTAGAGTTTTTAGCTTATTAATTTAATTTAATTCATTTTATTTACATTTAAATTTACTTTTAATTTTCTACTAATCAAACTTTATTCACCAAATAAAATTAAGGTTATTTCAAGTTTTGGAAATTAGTTTACAACAATTCTTGTAGGACAATACTCATCTTATCACTTTATTATTTATTCGACTTGTTCACTTGTGATTTTGCACAATGGTGATGATCTTAGAAGTTATGAAAAAGTTATCCTGGGCAGAGATTCAGGAAAATGGCTGAAAGCCATGGATTTTGAAATTCAATCCATGCATGCAACCAAGTCTGGAAACTTGTCGATTCGCCACAAGGAATTGTTCCTATTGGCTACAAGTGGATCTTTAAAAGAAAGATTAGTAAGAATGGCAAGGTAGAGACCTATGAAGCCCGACCAGTAGTGAAAGGGTATACTAAGAAATAAAGGTTGGATTATGAGGAAAACTTCTCACCTGTGACTATGATTAAGTCCATCCGGATTATGCTAGCCATTACAGCATACCATGATTATGAGATCTAGTAGATGGATGTAAAAATCGCACTCCTCAATGAATATCTTAAGGAAAACATTTATATGCAGCAGCTCATAGGTTTTATATCTATTACAAATAAAAATAGGGTATGCAAGTTGCATCGATCCATTTATGGATTGAAGCAAACTTCTAGAAGCAAGAATTTACGATTTGATAAAGTGATCAAATCATTTGATTTTGAGAAAAACCTAAATGAACTCTTATGTTTATAAATGGGTTAAAGATCATGTCATCATATTTCTCATATTACATGTAGATGATATATTACTGATGGGAAATGACATGGGCATGATAACTAAGGTGAAACTTTTGTTATCCAGAACTTTCTTGATGAAAGATTTGAAAAAAACGACCTATATTCTTGAAATTCACAGCAATAGAGATAGAGTAAAGAGGGTAATAGGACTATCTCAAAAAATGTATGTAGAGAAAATGTTGAAAAAGTTTAACATGGAGAGCTCTAAGAGAGGTATCTTGTCATTCAATCATGGTCTACATCTCTCTAAATAGATAGGCCCAAAGACTGTTGAAGAAGCGCAGTGAATACGTACTGTACCTTATGCTTCAGCTATAGGTAGTTTGATGTATGCAATGAAATGACCACAACCTAATATAAGTGTTACGAGCATATATCAGGCCAATCCAGGGGAGAAATATTGGTCGATAGTCAAATCAATCCTTAAGTACTTAGAAGGATTAAGGATTTGATTCTGAGTTCAAAATGTCAAGAGTTGAGCATTTGTGGATACTTAGATTCTAACTTTCAGTCAGATGCGAATGACATAAATTTTACATCTGGATTCATTTTTATATGTCATGGTCCAAGCAGATGATGACAACGGACTTCACTATAGAGATTGAATATATTGCTGCTTCAGAAGCTGCAAAGAAAGTTGTTTGGATGTGCAAGTTCGTATCTAAACTAGGTATCATTCCTAGCATATGTTATCCAATAATCGTGTTCTGTGACAACACTAGAGCAATTACACAGGCAAAGGAACCAAAAGCACATCAAAAGTCTAAACAAATTTAGCACAAATATCCCATTTTGAGAGAGTTTGTTGGAGCTAGAGAGATCATTGTACAGAAAATAGCTTCAGCGGATAATGTTCATGACTCACTCACTGAGGCGATAACACTAAAGTAGTTGGACCTATATCTTGAGAAGATGGGTATAAGATACAATAGCAAATGGCTTAAGTGCAAGTGAGAAATTGTTAGTGTATGCCCTATAACTCATTCATATTGTTAGGTTCAGGGTTATAGATCACGTATTATTTTATATTATCAATAAAAGAAGAGTTTTTTATTCACATACGTAAACTACTTTTTTTGTTATTTCATACTGCATAATAAATTATGTATGTAAATTATCCAGATAATTGATTTAATAGTTAAATAAAATTATCAAAGTCATTACCTACAGATGTGATATTAATTGGGCAGTCATATCACATAGTAGGTATACTAGATGTCGCCGATGAATATCATAAGATAATATTAAAGCGGGTGACAATGAGAGTCATGCCATAAGAATATTAGTATGGAGAAATAGTTAGAGAATTATTTTTTTAACATAACCAAAGAACGATAAATCATATGGTATGCATATAGTCCGTGATTAATCGTTAGATTGTACTAGTGTGCAAAGTGATACTAGATGCCACCGGCCACCGATTAAGCGCGTATGTCATTAATGATTTATGATGTAAGCAATGATATAATATGTCATTATAATGTAAGTAATGATATATGATGTAAGCAGTGTATTGAGAAAATTAGAAAGCTTAATGGATGATAATGCAGGCGATGATGTAAATAGAAGTTTACTTTGCCTATAAATAAGCATTCCAATCACCATTCTAAATCACACAACATGGAAGAGTAGAAGAGCACAAGACATTAGAGAGAGAAAAAAACTTGGAGAGGAGGAATAAAGTAAATGAGGAAACTTTACGAAG
>JAXCLQ010063417.1:0-15730 GCA_035584115.1 Cedrela odorata | reverse complement strand
TAATTATGTAAAGTGAGTTTGTACTTTGAATGGTTAAAATTTTAATTCTAATTCAATGGTTAAGAAATTTATGGACAGTTAATAATTTTAATTTCTTTTTTTTTATCCAAATTAAATTCAAAAGTCCACTCCAATCGAAAAAAAGTCATGAACAATAAAATCAAATTAATTTGAAACTAAAATTTTCTTAAAAAAAAAACACTTTAAAAAAACTATGGGTAATTCAATATAAAAAAGAAAAAATGAAATGAATTTGTAGTTTTGAGAATATCGAAACATTTAGGTATGACAACAGATAGACAGAGAGAGAATTACTAAAGAAGATAAATTTTGAAGGAACTTTAACTGCATAATAAGTTGTCCGATATTTAACTCTTTAAATTATATTACATTAGAATTATTAAGTGCCTATGAGAATTGTGGAGTGAGTGGAGACATTAAAAAAAGAGAATTATTGAAGAATACAACTTTTTGGAGGAATTTTAATTTATAATAAATTGTTTGGCATTTAATTTTTTTTAAATTATATGGTATTAGAATTAGCAAGTGTTCATAAATTTTAGCCATTGAAATCATCAAATGACGATTTATGGTATGTAAATTCTTCAATATTTGGTCTTTGAGAAAACTATATATATATATATATATATTACAAATGTTCTAAAATTCATATAATTCTATGCATAAGTTTAATATAGTTATTTTGTTAATATATTATCTAAAATATAAGCGAGGCAATTTATATGAATTATACATTAAAAGAAAAAGGCAAAAAATAGTGATGAAAGTATAGGTTAAGAAATAAGAAATGAAGTTTTGACTAATGTTTGAGTAATTTATTTGATAAATGTCAAAGTGTTGATACCACATGACATTCGTGACTTCTTAAAATCATGCATTGTGTAATTACTCATGCATGAGACTAAGTGTCTTTTATATTGGTCAGCCTCTTACCTTTTCGAGAGGTGCTTAATTCTTCATCTGCCATTTTTCTATGGTCAAGCTCCTACTCTTACGAGGTAACTATGGTTTCCAACTAAAGAAATTGGTTCGCTTTTTATTAGTGTAACCGCACATATAAGTGCAAGACATCGAGATTTCTTAGATCTTGTGCTCAACGAGGTCTCCTCTTTTTTATAGTTCCCTTGTACACTCAAGTGTAAGGTCTCGACAATAGTTTATAGGCCTTAGACTTAAAAAGATCTCCCTTTTTTATGAGCTCCCTTGCAAACTTAAGTGCAAGATCTCTATAAGAGTTCATGGGCCTCGGACCTACTTTTATGAGTATATGTACATTAAGTCAAGATTTTGTCAGGAAGCGACAATGTGCTTTAAAACTAAAGAAACTTTTTTTTTTAGTACTCTTTAAGCCGTAGGTAATAAGATATTATTGCAATTTATTATATGGTTGTCATTCTTTCTTATTTAGGGTCATTCTCATTCCTCTAAATAAGATATCTCCTCTTAAAATCGTTAAGTAATGGTTATCCCTTTGTATTTAGAGTTAAACCCATCTCACTAGAAACATAAATTTTCTTTTAAGGTAGTTAAATAAAGGTCATATATTGATATTTTGGGCTTGGGCTTCATAGTCGCTTGTTTATGGGTTAAGGCCCTTCAGTCGAAATTTTTAAGTATGACAGTGGTCTTACCAATTCTAACTATTAAAAGACGAAATTATTCAATCAATAGAATACAAAAAAGACAAGTATATATGTATGTGTGCGTGTGTGTGTATATATATATATTTAAAAAAACCTAGGTTTTCTAATCACTTGTGAACAAAAGTTTTTTGGAGTGGAGAAGGTTATAAATGGCGAGCCTTAAGTCCCCTGAACACTTGTAAAGACTTCTTCTAAAGAGGGTTACTTAGGGGAGCCCAAGTTCCTTAAACACTTGTAGAAAATTTCTCTAAAGGGATGAGACTATAAGAGGCAAGACTTGGGTTTTTTAAAACACTTGTAGAAAATTTTCCAAAGGGAGATGACAATAAGAGGAAAACTCAAGGTTCCTTAAACACTCATATAAATTTTATTTAAGGGGAGAGGGTTATATAGGCGAGCCCGAGCTATTGTTTTGGCTTTTGTTTTTTAGTAGTTATATGACTCTTGATTTTTCCACCTATACCAATTTTATCATATTTAATGAGGAATGGTCATTCATGTATGGCATTCTACAAAGAAAGACAGTAAATTCTAGATAGAAAGATTGTCAAATCCCTTTCCATTAGTTGGTAGTAGAAAAAATTTTGATCAATTTTCATCGAGGGGCATTTTAATAAATTTTTTGAAGTATTATTTTTCAACCACTTCTTTTTCTTTATATATAGCCTTATTTTTTTACATTATTTATATACTAGTAGATCATCCCACTTTATACATGGATGATATATATATATATATGTACATGATACAAAACTTTTGACTATCATAATAATAAAAATGATAAATAAAATATATTATTTTGATTAATTTTGGTTATCTTTACTAAATTATTGGCTTAAATTGCACAAAATCATATCAAACCTAGATATTTTCACTTAAAATATAATATCTATAATTATCCTTGTTGAAATTTGTAAACTGTAAATAATTTATGCTTGTCATTCTTTTGAATTATTACGAAAAAAATGAAATGATTTAATAGAGGAGTGATACAAGTATTTGTATACTATATTGCGGTATGAATGATAAATCATAGTTGACACTTTTTAGGATGTTGGTAATTGTTAACATATGATATTCATTGCCAATTTGATCTATTAATCCTTAGTCTTGCTTTCACGCTTTTACTTTATCATGCAATGAAGTCTCTTCAATATTTGACTAATCCATCCACTTTAACAATTTTTTTCTATTCTTCTTACGTCTCTCAAAACTCACATAGTTTTCATTTAGTTTTAATTTTATGTTTGGAAATTCAATACATCAATTCAAACTTTAATTTTTATCCTTGAAAACAGGGTTAGGTATCTTTGACTCAGTTCGGTTTGGGCTAGATTTCAAACTGATCCAAAACTGTCGGTTTTGATTTGGTTCAATACAATCTAAACAAATGACAGGGAATAAATTAAACCGAAAAGAATCAAAAAATTTCAGTTCGATTCATTAGTTTGAACTAAACCAAAAATAAAAATTTATATACTATATTGCAATATGAATGATAAACTGTAGTTGACACTTTTTAGGATGTTGGTAATTGTTAACATAGGATATTCATTACTAATTTGATCTATTAATCTTTAACCTTACTTTCACTCTTCTACTTTACCATGCATTGAAGTCTCTTCATTATTTGAATAATCCGTCCACTCAAAAAAATCTTTTATGTTCTTCTTATGTCTTTCAAAACTCGCATAGTTTTCATTCAGCTATAATTTTATCTTTTGAAATTCATTGCATTAATTCAGCTTTAATTTTTATCCTTGAAAACAGGGGTAGCCATCTTTGGTTTGGTTTGGGTCAGATTTCAAACCGATCCAAAACTGTCGATTTTGATTTAGCTCAATTCGATCCAAACATATGATAGAAGATAAATTGAATCGAATAAAATTGAAAAGTATCAGTTCGATTCGGTTCATTGGTTTGAACTAAACCAAAAATAAAAATTAATTTTTTATTTTACAGGGTCTTAACTCAAAAATAAAAATTATTTTATGAAATTTTATATTAATTAAATTTAAATGAGCCATATTTGTTGATTAAAATAATAAAGATAAAATATAAAATATAAATTTAAAAAAAAAGTGGATTAATTCGATTTTTTCAGTTTAAACCAAGCTCAAACCAAAAATCAAACTCAAACCTGTTTATTTTATTTTCTTTGAACCAAAACCAAGCCAATTAGTTTTTAAATCTATCCAAACCGTTGGTTCGATTCAATTTGAATTGGTTTGGTTCAAAAGTGCCCACCCCTACTTGAAAATGCATGCTTTCATGATATTTTACATGAATACATATGCTTAGAGTTTAATTTTACTCTTTAGAAGTACATGCATGGGAGAACTTGCATTCTTTTATACTCTTTTTGCAAGTAACCGAAATTCACATGCCCTCTTCTTTAATACTTCTTGCGAAATCATGAAACACTTTAAGTACATGATATTAGATTAACCAAGAAGAACAACCAACACTTATATCTTCAACAAATGTTCTTTAAAAAACTAACAGATGATATTTTAAAAAAAGAAGATTGTCTAGCAGTAACAAACACAACAATTATACAACATCATAAAAAAAAATAATCACTATAAAATATAACAGTACTAGCAACAATGCAACAACACATATAATGCCAGCAACAAGACCTTTCTAACAATAATAATAATAATACAAACAGCAAACGACATTTCAAGAAAAGAATCTTATGTTGCATTAAAAAATAGTTGTCACGTCCCAATCCATCTATACAGGTATGTAACAACTTCCACACAACTGCGAGATATACATATCATCTGTACTCCAACAATTATATAAGGCTTCCGATATTCCATCTGTATAAATATTTAAAATCCCAAATTTAAGATTTCACATAGAATGTCCACATAAATATTTACACATGTATAAACATATATTAAATTCACAACATTTATACCTATAATGCATTTGTTATTCACAAATTAATTACAAAACATAGTCTATAGATCCTAATTAAACCTCATATACAAATATAACATAGGAGACCTTAAGTACCTACATGTCTTCTATAACTGTACTATGCCAAATTTGATCTGAAGAGTAGACTCACAATCTTCTCGAAATCTGTCTAAGCTGAAAATATTTTAAGAAAATAAAAGAGTGAGTACAAACTTAGTGAATAGATGAATAGTAATAAATCTAAAAATTATAAAATAAAATATGAGTAAGAGTACCAACATTTTAACATAAGCAATACAAAATTTCATTATAATTTAAAATCATTTCATCAGATATAATAACATGCTAAAACTAATTTCATAAATAATATCTGTGGATGTTCAAATAAAAATATTTGGGTCCGCTAGAAAACTATCCCTCGATACATTCTCCGGTGTACATCCAGCTAATACCCCGAAACCCGCTAATGAGTTTTTCTATATCAGAATATAAAATAATTTTATTAACTCTCTCATTAGCATTGGCCTGGATAAGAGATGCGGTGCTAAACATCGACTCATCCAACTATAACCTCTCGTTTGCCTCTTAACAGACGACAAAGGCAAAAATATTAACCTCTCCCTTACACTATACTCAGGTAAGGGCGAAAATATGTAACCTCATTTACCTCATTTTTTAGGTAAAGACGTAATATGTAACCTCTCTCTTACCCCTTTTTTGGGTAAGTAAATGCGGAATATGTAACTGCAGAATATGTAACCTCTCTCATCCCATTTCTCGAATAAGGACGAAATATATAACATCTCTCTTACCCCTTTCTCAAGTAAGGGCGGAACATATCTATGCACAAACGTGCTCAACTGAGCACTTGCACCCAAATCTCAAACATAAAATCTGCATACATATTCATCATATAATTCAAATGACAAAACAAATTAATTTATTACATGTCAACCCATTCACAGACCATTTTATAAATAACCAAAATATTTTATAGAACATACCCTCACTCATAATATATCAATTTTATATTTCTAATACATTCAATTTTTCATAAATCCATAACACGGTTCAACATTTAAATCATTTTTTAGAAGTCTAAAATTTTTAGAAAATAATTTATTGTTTTAAATCATTTTATTTTAAAAAACTCTAAAAAAAATGTATCCATCTACTCACTCGTTAAGCGCTAAAACATTCGTTTCAAAGCATTAGCAACGATCGCTCGGGTTGTAAATCTATAATTAAACGAGTTTTCGTTAGACTCTATATAAAAACCCAAATCACCCATTAAGCGCTAAGACGTTCGTTTCAAAACATTGGCAACGATTGCTCAGGTTGTAAATCTACAATTAAACGAATTTTCGTTAGACTCTATATAATAACCCAAATCAAATAAAATAAACGTGATATGCATAATTTATCACCTAACTAAATAATAATATAATTGAAATATCTGTTAGATAACATTTGAATTTGAGCTAGACATCTTTTTTATGAACAGGGTACACTCTATGCTTGCGACAAATGTGCGTCGCTCAAAATCGATAACATATTTTTATCCAAATTTTTGGCAAAACGCTTTATTACGAGTCTAGTTTACACCACACTTTACGAATTTGAGTTTCGACTTCGATTACCTAAGTTACACTAAGTTTTCAACATAGGATTCACTAAAACAAGGTATAAGTATTAGCAAGACGTTCATTTTCAAAAATTTACTACAATCTCATTTCTTCGCGAAATGAGCTGAATTTTGGATATGTTATACTTCTAGATGTCTAATTTCCATATAATTTTACGGCTCAATAATCCAATATAGAAAACTTGCCTAGATTTTATTTTTTCAAGTTTTGCTCGAGTTTCCAAAGACTGTATCCATCTGAATTTTGCCTCATGTTTTAACACAATTTCAATTGCTAATTTCATGACCTTTCACCCCTAAGTTCTTCATTTTTCCATCATCTAAACACCTATATAGGAGTGTATGACGACTGCTCTTATTTCGCCTAATTACGTGAGTATATTCGCCATACTGTGCTTGTACAAAATCTGCCGATAGTTTCCTTACTTACCATGCTGTCACTATTTTTATGCTCTATCCAATTTTGATATCTTTTAACATTCTAAATTTAAATTGGTTATACACTAATGTCATCAAATTAAGGCCCCCAATTCAATTTATGCCTTGCCATGTATGTAATCTCACCATCACTCACCTTCCATGCTCAAAAATTCATCATAATGCATGCTTACACACCAATTTCTACCTTAACTAATTTCATCCATTCTCTAATATGCAAAACACCCAAATCAACACATATACATAATCTACATGACATTCACCCATAGCACTAATCACAAATTCATATTTTAGTATTCATTTAACATCAATTAACATAAAACAATAGATAAATATTCAAAATCAACTAACATACATACAACATGCATGTTAACTCCACCTATCATCATTTCACCCACGCATGTATACCCCATTCATAGCATTTTCCTTCTTGTTCACAAACTCACACATTCATTTCCATTAAAATTCCAACATAAAAGCACTTACAACACAACATAATTACAATTCTTTTAAACATTACACATGCTTACCCAAGGTAGCTCTTTTCTCTTCTCCTCCTTCTTCCTTTCTTCACTTTCTTCCTCTTCCCTCTCCTTTCACTTGTTCGACTTCTCCATCCTCCCTAGCTCATGGTTTTTGCTCTCATTCTCCCTTTTTCCCATTTGTTTTTCACTCTCCTAAAGCTTTCTATACTTTATTATGTGAAAGAAAGAAAATGGTCTAAATGAAAACCAATGATATGTGTTAAATATAAATATGTGGGCCCATTTCTTCTTTTTTACCTCCGATCATATCACGTTTAGTAAGCTTCACTTATCTCTTTCTTTTGTCTCTTTATTTGTCTAATTTGTGCTAGATAATTATAGAAAATACTAGAATTTTGTAGACATAAAAATATAAAATATGGGTCCGGTCATGTAGCATCCTTTACATCGATTTTGCCTTTTGTTTTCCCTTTTTGGTTTTTTTTCTATGCCTTGCACGTATCTTACTTCTTATCGTAATTGTCTTTCATTTATGCTTTGTTTTTAATTCATAACCAATCATAATAAAGGGAGAAAGAAAAATCTAAAGAAAGAAGACTAGCATTAATTAGAGATAGGCCCACTTTTTCCTTCGTTTTTATCCCTCCTTCACATTTTCTCTTGATTTCTTCTTTTGTCTTAATTATGCTAAACACTTGTAGAAACTACTAAAATATTAGAGACTAATTAAAACAAAATTTTGGACTTAAATTTAAACATTTGAAATTTGGGTTTACTTAGTCAAATTGACCTACACTTAGTAAATTTTTGGACTTAATTTAGTAAAATTTTTGGGCCATAATATAATTATTTTAATGGTGGCTCCACATTTTCTCTATTTACATTTTCCCCAAATTATGGTAATTTCGCACTTTAACCCCTTATGTTTAAAAATTCTTTTAATCTAGTTCTTGAAATTATTTATCATTATCTTGAAAATAAAAGACAAATAAAATCATGTACTTAGGTCTGTATATGTATCTATGGCGTTTTATACTCAAGTGTCGATTTTACTATACAAAAATACTAAAAAATTTACTTCGAACCCTAACGCGTCTTAATAATTCATTATTGTTGGAATTAAATACACTTAAAAGCATACTAAATTTGGTGGGTTCTATAATAGCTATGTAGCAGGTGGTTGTTGAATTCTACAATAAAAAAACAAACAATCCCAACAAAATGAAGCATAACACAACATTAGAACTAGAGCCAAAAACAACGCAACAACACATTATTGCAACAAAAAAACTATTGAATATAAAACAAATATGCAACAAGGCCAGCGACAAAATCAATAGAAGTAGTGCAATAACAACAATATACAATAGATCCAACAATAAAATCAAACAAATTCAACAATAATGAAGCAGCTACAAACCCAACCCCTCTTGTCACTTGCTATAAGGTTAATGGATTTTTTAATTGTTATCTTATCAAATCTAAATTTAATTACTTTTATATCTACATTATTTTTATTTACAAATATTTATCAATGGAATTAACACCCACTTCTTCACTCACTTGAGGATTCATCTTTTAGCTCAAATTTTCTTTTTCCCTTGACATTAGGGTTCACCTTCTCCAAAACATTTTTCATTAGGATGATTGTTACATACTTAATTCATTTTCTTTTTTGTATCCCACAAAAACTCAATTTCTCTAATATCAATAGATCTTTTGGATCTTTTTGCATTATCTTCTTCATCTTCTTCCTTTCCCTCGAAATATGGTTTCTAACTTTTTGATCAATCTGAATTTGTTAACGAAAGTGATCGAAACACCCACTAAAATCTTAGGCTTGGTGTTCAAATCCTAGTAAAATGATATGACATTTTTTGAAAAATGCTTGGATGTTTGCTTATCTTTTAACCCAACAAGATTCCCACCACTAGCTTTATTACTTCTAATCCTTTATCAACTCTAGTAACACCTTACAACTCTCAATCAAAAAAATATATGTGAACCTTGCAATGGAATCTACATCTTATTCTATTATGCTCATCGCGATGTAAGTATCTCAAACAATAAGTACCATCATAATTGCTTAAGTAAAAGATCCATATTCTACCATTGTTGATAAATGTTAGAACAGAATGGTTATTCTCTATTTATTTACTACCGAAATAAAGAATCAAATTAACGCTCATACAATTTTCTTGCTAAACCAAGAACAAGAATATATTAGCAAAAAAAACTAATATTTAACAAACCAAGAACGCAAATATAGAAAACAAGAAATTTATACAACACAGGAACACAGAAGAATTTAAGTGGTTCAGTCACAAGAACCTACATTCACTGCCAAGAACACTCAACATAAGATTTATTATCTCCAAAGCAAGAATACACCTGAAGTTTTACAGAAATCAAAACTCCTCACTCAGGCTCTGATTTTCTTCCCAGAAAATACCATTTTCTCTTTCTAGCTAATTTTACACTCATTAGCTATTGAAACTTTTTCTTCTCTTTTTTCCAAAAAAGAAGATGCTCTATATTTATAGAAATATAAAGGTAGCTAACGAATATTTGATTTTCAAAAACTGATTCTAACTGAATGTACAGCTCAGCTACTAATTCCAACTATCATAGTAACTGCTTGTAACATATTTTTAACCACCTTCACAAATCTCCACCTTGGTTTCAAATCTTTATTGATGTTTTTGGCTTCAACTCAATCTCTACTCCACCTGATCAACAGCAACTAAGTCTAAACAATGTTTAAACTTGAATGTTGTTAATTTTTTTAGTAAGCATATCAACAGCATTCTCTTCAGTGTATACCTTTTCAAGTTTAACCAATCCTTTTGTAATTTTACCTCTAATGAAGTGATACTTGACATCTACATGCTTTGTGTTCTCATGATATATTTAATTTTTGCTCAAATGTATGGCACTTTGGTTATCACACTTGATACATATTGACTTTTGTTGAATTCTCAATTCACCAATTAAACCTTGAAGCCATTTAGCTTCTTTAATTGCCTCAGCTGCTACAATATACTCGGCCTCAGTGGTAGAGAGAGCTACCACATGTTGTAATGTTGATTTTCAACTAATTAACCACCCAAACAAAATAAACAGATAACCTGTTATGGATCTCCTTTTGTCCAAATCTCCTATAAAATCAACATCAACATATCCTTCAAGAGCTTGTTCATGTCTTCCATTCTTTTCAAATTTCAAACCAACTTCAACCATACCTTTTAGATACCTCAAGATCCATGTAACAGCTTCTCAATGCCTCTTACCTGGATTTCCCATGTATTTACTTACTATACTTATTGCAAAGGCTAAATCTGGCCTTGTGTAGATCATAGCATACATCAAGCTTCCAATAGCATTTGAGTATGGCACTAAGGTCATATGTTTTTGCTCTTGGTATGAACTAGGACATTCAATAGAAGAAAGTTTGAAATGAGCTACTAAAGGAAAACTTACCAACTTGGCATCCTTCATTCCATATTTGCTCAAAACCTTGTTAACATATGGTTCTTAAGAAACAGACAACTTCCCAGCACTTCTATTTCTTTTGATGTTCATACCAAGTATTCTTTTAGCCTTCCCCAAGTCTTTCATTTCAAATTCTTCTTTGAGCTACCCTTTCAACTTTTGAATCTCAGACATTTTTCCACTTGTTATAAACATATCATCTACATACAAAAGTAGATATATTGCTCTTTCATTCCCAACATGTTTGTGATAAACACAGCAATCATAACTGCTCCTTTGATTTCCATTCTTTATCATGAACACATCAAACTTCTTATACCATTGTCTTGGAGATTGTTTGAGGCCATAAATTGATTTTTTTAGCAAGCACATCAGATGTTTGTCCTGATTTGACTCGAACCCCTCAAGTTGTTCCATTAAGATTTACTCTTCTAATTCACCATGCAAGAAGGTGGTTTTGACACCAATTTGCTCTAATTCAATGTCATATTTTACAGTCAAAGCCAGCAACACTCTGATCGATGTATGCTTAACCACAAGGGAGAACAGTTCTGTGTAGTCAATCCCTTCTCTTTGTGTTTAACCTTTGACTACTAATCTAGCCTTGAATCTTAATGGTTCAATTTTTGAAGTTCTTTCTTTAACTTTGAAGATCCACTTACAATCAACAACTTTTGCATCCTTTGGTCTTGGCACCAATATCCAAGTTTCATTCTTTTATAATGATTTTAATTCATCGTTCATGGCTTCTAACCATTTGTTTTTATTTCTGCTATTTATAGCTTCCAAAAATGATAGTGGTTCATTACCTATGCATTCTTCCATTGAAAACAAAGCATATGCTATTAAATTAGCAAAGCCAAATCTGATGGGAGGCTTGATGGTCATTTTCTGTCTATCTTTAGTCAACTGGTATTCATCTTTTGGAATTTGAGCTACATTAATATTTGATCCAGTATTGTCTTCATGGTTTCCATATTTTGGTGTTGGCTCCACCTCAATTTGAACTACATCTGATGCTAAACTTTGTTCATCTTTCTAGACTACATCTTTTCCATCAACATGATCTTCTAGTTTCTGATTTGAGGATAACATCACTTCTTCATTGAAGACAATATCTCTACTGATTATACACCTTAGTGGCTTTAAGCTTGTGCACCAAACTTTGAATCCTTTGAAACCTTCTGTATATCCCAAGAAAATTCATTTCAAGGCTCTTGGTTCCAATTTACCTTGCCTTATATGTACATAAGCTGGACATCCAAAGATTTTTAACTTCTAATAATCAATTGATTTGCCACTCCAAATTTCTTGTGGTGTTTTCCCTCTCAAGGCCTTTGTAGGACTTCTATTTTTCATATAAGTTGCAGTAATCAAAGCCTCAGCCCAGAATCCCTTTTAACAGCTTTGAGTGACTGAGCATGCACCTTACCTTTTCAATGACAGTTCTATTCATCCTTTCTGCAATTCCTTTCTACCGAGGAGTCATTCTTACTTTCCTATGTTTGATTATTCCCTTTTTGGCACAGAATTCATTAAACATTTTGTTGCAGAACTCATAATCATTATCTATTCTTAAGACCTTAACCGTCCTCTCAGTTTGTTTCTCAACAAGCATTTTCCACTTCTTGAAGGATTTGAATGTTTATTCCTTTGTTCTAAGCACATGAACCCATAGTTTTCTGGTATAGTCATCAATTAAAGATAGAAAATACTTACCTCTACCCATTAATGGGGTTTGAGAAGGCCCCCACAGATCAGCATAAATGTAATCTAGTTTGTTTTTAGTTGTGTGTTCCCCTCTCTCAAACTTGACTCTACAAGCTTTCCTAAACACACATTCTTCATAGAATTTCTGCCCTTTGATTTTATCATTTCTCTAGTGACCTTGCTTAGCTAACTCCTGTAAACTCCTATGATTTATATGTCCTAACCTGAAATGTCATATCCTTGATTTATCAATTTCTGAAGATGTCTTGCTAGTGTTTCACCACTGAGAACATATAATTCATTGCTCATGGTTCATTTCATCACAACTATTGAGCCTTTTATAACTTTTAATGTTCCCTTTTCAGCCTTAAACATGTAACCTGATTTGTCTAGTATTCCTAAAGATATTAAGTTTCTTTTAAGATTAGGAACATGCCTCACATCTTGTAATTCTAAGACTGAGCCATCACACATTTTTATCTTGACATTTCCACTTCCAATTACAGTGCAAGAGATATTATTTTTCATTAAAACCTTTCCCTCATAACTTGACTTATAAGTGATAAATGAACCTCTATGTGGACACATATGAAAAAAAACTTTCAGAGTCTAGAAGCCGCTGACTTTCTGTTCTTCTATCAGATGCCACAAATAGTTTTGTTATTTCATAGTCTTCATAGGAGGAGTTGCTGCCTTCAAAGGCTATAGTCACATTTCCTGCATTATCCTTGAAGTCTTTATGCTTGTTCTTCCTTTTCGGGCAATCCTTTTTGAAATGTCCTTCCTTATGACATTGAAAGCACTTGAATTTCTTGGTTCTTGACTTGGATCTTTGTTGATTCTTGTACTTCAAATTTTTCTTTTTTGATCTTCCTCTTGCTGCATGTATTTCTCCCTATCCTTCTTCTCTTGAATCATCTTTCTTCTTTAATTCTTTTGAGTTCAAGGCTACTTTAACATCTTGCATTGAGATTGAATCTCTTCCAAGTGTTAAAATATCTACAAAATATTCATAAGAATCTGGAAAGGAGCTTAAGAGTAACATTGTCTGGTCTTTATCTTCTATCTTTACATCAATGTTCTCCAATTCCAATATGATCCTATTGAACTCATCCAAATTTATCGACCCACCTTCTTTGAGTTCAAAGGTATATAATCTCCTTTTCTTGTAAGGCCTATTTACTAGTGATTTTGTCATATGTCTACTCTTAAGTTTTTCCCACAAACCAACTGCTTTAGTTTCTTTTGAGACTTCCTTTAGAACACTATCACCTAAGCTTAACACCAGAACATTATGTGCTTTGTTAAGGATTTCTTTCCTTTCTTTATCCGTCAAAGAAATTGGCATCTTATCTTTTCCCAGTAATGTATCTTTAAGACCTTGATGAACCAACAATGCTCTCATCTTGATTCTCCATAGGTTGAAATCGTTTTCACCATTAAACTTCATCAATTCGAACTTCGGGTGAGCCATCCCTTGTGCAATTAGGCTCTGATACCAATTTGTTGGATCAGAATGGCTATTCTCTGTTTATTTACTATCGAAATAAAGAATCAAACTAATACTTATACTATTTTCTTACTAAATCGAGAACAAGAATATACAAGTAAAAAAAATTGATATTTAACAAACCAAGAACGCAAATACAAAAAATAAGAAATTCATACAACACACGAATACAGAAGATTTTAAGTGGTTCAGTCTCAAGGACCTACATCCACTGCCAAAAACACTCAACGTAAGATTTATTATCTTCAAAGCAAGAATATATCTGAAGTTTTACAGAAATCAAAACTCTTTACTTAAGCTCTATTTTTCTTTCCAGAAAATACTATGTTCTCTCTCTAGCTAATTTTACACTCATTAGCTATTTAAACTTTTTCCTCTCTTTTTTTCTAAAAAAGAAGACACTCTGTATTTATAGAAATGCAAAGGTAGATAACATATTTTTGATTTCTAGAAACTGATTCTAACTGAATGTACAGCTCAACTATTAACTTCCAACTGTTACAGTAACTGCTTATAACAGAGTTTTAACCACTTTCACTTTCAGAATAAAAGTAAAATTTTTAAATTTGGCTTTATCGATCCTAGTAAGATAAAATAAGAATAAGTTAATAACCATAAAAATGTAATCGTAATAAATTACAATATTAAACTATTATGCGTAAAAAATTTCTGCTACGTGGGGTGGGAGTGGTGCACAAGCTAATGTTTTACTTTTCTTCTTACCCGACGAAACTTCCGCCAGTAGCCCAGCCCCATCACTCCTAAATTATTTATTGACTTTAGTAATACTTTATCGCTCGCAGTTGGTAAAATACATGTGTGCCACGATGTGAATATCTCCCAGCATAAAGTGCCATCAGAGTTGATTTGGCAAGAGTCACTTTCTCTTGTTTACACTTATTCTCCCAAAGTTCAGAATTGCTGGCAAAACTAAAATTTCAAATTTAGTTATATCAATCCTAGTAAGAAAAAATAAGAATAAGTTAGTAACTATAAAAATTTAATAGTAGTAAATTACAACATTAATCTATTATTTACACGTATAATTCGTTGGCTATCTGTGGATGACCTGGCTTGCATTCAATTATTTTTCTTTTCTTCCTGTCTAACGAGACTCCCAACACTAGCCCATCACTCCTAAATTCTTTATAAACTTAAGTAGTAACTTATCCATCTCAATTTACAAAATACAAGCCAACCTTGTTATGAAATCTTCAACTTCTTCCATTATGCCGAGCCCCAAGAGGTTATTGGTAGAATTCTGAATTTGGATGAGAAGGTTAATTAGTACTGGAGTAAGGGTCTCGTTACTAGAGCTCGTCTATGGAACATGAAGTGGATGTCTTCTTCCTCTATCTTGGAGCTTTCATCATCTGTCTCTACCTCAAAGTAGTCAAAGTTTTATTTTCGCTTCAGTAATGGGGCCGAAGCTACTTGGACTTAGTCCTCGTTCTCACAGAAGAAACCAAGCTGTTAGATGTAATTTTTTTTGTTTTTGTTGGTCAACTTGCTGATGTGGAGCCTATGCTTACGTGTCCTGTTTTGATTCATTGGTCATTTTCTCTCCTACAAAGTAAGGTGGAGTCAGTGGTATCAACAAGTTTTGCCAGCCGAAAGCCTTTGGATAATCTACAGTCAATTGCCAAAATTTATAATCGTGAAAGAAAAATTCTCAAAGTAGAAAGAGACAGAATTCAAAAATTAATATCTCTGAACTCCACATTTAAAGTTCGAGGGTGGTAATTGTTAATTCTAGTGTTGTGAGCTTGGGACCCTTGGTCACTTGTTTATGAGTTAAGTTGACACAATAAATAATTTTGTTTTTGCATCCACTGACATTTGACCATTTAAGAAT
>JAXCLQ010063406.1:0-15735 GCA_035584115.1 Cedrela odorata | reverse complement strand
ACTTACATGTTATTATTCCAAACTTGATTGTCATCTAATGGAACCCCACCGCACACATGGTAGGAACTGCGGTACTTGAAATTATTTTATAATTCAAAGATGAATTGAATTTCGACTATAATGTGATGTCAAGTCTAATTCCCATGGCCATGTGCATCTATCATTTCCCAATTTGCTTGCACCATTTAAGAGTTATCCAGCAGGCAGCGGCTCTATACGTTCCTTATCTCCCTCTGCATAATTTTAAATGGTCTGATTTTGACTTTTAGCCAACTGATTGACTCTTCCGGGACTGAAATTTCAATCACGTAGTGACATCTTAAGAAGAAACATTAATTCTCTATGACCTGACCATTCCAAGTTTATCTCGTGAAGTTCAACAATTTCGGAGAAATTTGTTCCCATTTTTAATATTGGCTACAACTCGAAAATTTGGAAGACGGTCGCTTATATTCTGAAAGGTTGTGGTTCTGAATCTGACGCGAAAGCTTGGAATTTGTCTGCATGAATTTGCATTGCATTGCGTCCGATATGTCAATGATGTAGTTTCAATCGGCTGTATTAATTGTATTCTTGAATGCAGCCTTCAACCATTGAGTGCGATGACCGCCATTAATTAATAGATGCATTGAGCATAGATTTCAGACAGAGTATCTTAACCTTTTTATCTCCAACATTGCTCGCAAATTTTGCGGTGCCAAATGTTATAGGCCGTGCTCTTGTGCCAAACGTTACGGGTCGCGTTTGCTATCGACCAAAAGTTTAATTTATGAGATGATATTGTATATTTATTTTTATAAATTTAAAATTAATTTATATTTTAATCAATATAAAATGTGATATTTTTATTTATTTAATTACGCGAAGATCAAATTTATCCATCTAAATCTACCTAATTTACATTACTTATTCTCATAGTTTTTAAAGACTTACATTGAATGTGATAATCTCTTATTAAAGCGTAAAGCATATGTATTTAAATGTCTATATAAAATAAGAATTTAAATTTACTCAGTAACATTTATTACAGACTGTACATATACTTTATTAAATAGTACTGTTCACTTTTATAAACCTAAAATGATGCACATTATATGTGTCGTGGACCGTCACACAAAGGTTCCCATAAATTTTGTCGCAGATTCTTCCCTTGGCCGCAACACCAGCCAATCGTGCAAAACTTCACAATCTGTAGCTCAATTCCAATATCTAATCCAATTCATTGGTTGCAGTTCGGTTCAGATATTTTAATTTACAAAGAATGATTGATATATTTATACCAATTAACGATGTGCATGAAAGTACACTAGAGAGTTTCCTAACCGAATAGTCACAGTCCTTGCTCTTAATTGAAAGCAACGCTTAAAAACTTCGAGAATTGCAAAACACGACTGACAGACTGACCGACCGAAACGGCATCGACCTCCCGCAAAAACGCAGCTTCCTATATTCCTAGAGTACCTACCTTTCTCTCCGATTGAAGCCCGTCTAAATTTTTTATTTGTAAAGAAAAATTTTAACCTACCCTTCTAACCACCTTATTATTATACACTCTCGACCTAATCATTCTGTGGAACCGCCTACACTTAACATTCAACGGCCCAGAACTTTTTAGGAAGAATATAAAACTAGATGGAAAGAAGGAAACATAGTTAAGACGACTGCGACATAATTAGAAATACAAGAAACAAAGAGTAGGTCGAGATCCGGCGAGTTTCGTCGGATTTCGTCCCTTCTCGTCTCGGGACGACAACGTTTTACCAAAAAAAAAAAAATATGAAGGGATCAGGTCTTCTAGTTGCTTCTGTTATTGTCGCCTCCACCGTTGCTCTTACGTCCTCTTCTTCTGTGAGAGATGACGCCATAAACCAGGTATTTTGTCTTCTGTTCATTGATTTGTAATTTATTATTGATTTTGTTTGAAACAAAATGTACGAGTTTTTAATATTTCTTTCCCAATGTTTTGCTCTTATTTATACAAAATATGTTTGCAAGCTATAAACATCAAAACATAATCTTTGCTTTATGCGTCGTGGACGCTGATTTGTGCTGGAAATCGCTTCAAATTAGTAGTAAAGGTCGATTAATATTTTTGTTTAATTAATTAATCAGGGATTTTCTTCGTCTGGGAGGTCCAATAATTGTACATCTTCAGATAAGCAGAAATTCGCGCCAAGATTTGACGGACTGAGGTTCATTGAAACGTTGGTTACTGCCCACAGATAATTATTGAACTCGCACTCCATGTAATCTGTCCTTTTTCTGTTGTTATTAGTTAATTCATGGCGGTAGTGTTTCAGCTCCAAAGCGTGAGGGTAACACATGTACTATTGTTGTTTTGGAATTTGTTGGCATGGAATCTCTACGTGGTTGCTGTCACGATTAGATGCTACACTTGAATTTTAGGCGTGCAAACATATTAGCTGTTTGATTAAATGCTCAAGATAACCCATGTTCTATTGGTTATTGTAATTGCAATACTTGAATCTGTACTTATCTGTCGGATGTGGCATAATCTAATTATTTGTTACAGGTAATGCAAGCCTCTTCAAAGCAGAGTATTTGTAATAAATTAGTAAATTTGAGAGGGGCATCACGCTTTCATTTGGTAGGGTCAGATATGGTACTCAAAATCTTTTTTTATGCAGGAAATATTGTCCATAGTTCACACATTTATGAATTATATACATGACGGTTGGTGGCATCGGTTAAGCCTTATGAATTTTGTCCATAGTTCACTGGACTGTTGGGTCAAGCGTTATGAATTTTTAGTTTAAACAAGTGCCAAATTCAAAGTACTTATGGTGGTATCGGTTGAGCTTCGAGGAAAGAAGGCACTACGGCTAAGGTTCGCCGGGCTCGATCAATTTGAATTATCACCTCGTACGAGGTCCTAAAATCAGGATTGATGATTTTGACGTTAAAATCTTTGTACCAAAGATGTTCAAATATTTTAATAAAAAATAAAAAATAAAGAAGCTGATAGTCCCAAACACTAAAGAGGCCAAGATATTATAAACATAAGCGGTCCAATGAAATTCGTGAGGTGATGGCTGCTATTAATTTGTGGTTCGAATGTGTTCTGAATCAAAAGTTTGGTTGTTCTAATGAGATTGAGGTGATAAATTAAAGTGTAGCTGTGCAGAAAACACCTTGTGACACCTACTCTTCCAGGTCCACAATTATCATTATTTAGAATAGTTTATTTTTTCAGAAAAAAATGTACGGTTCTTATTTGAGTAGCTGACTTGACAGAAATGCACGTGAATCACGGATCACCACACATCATTCTATTTTCCCTATGGACACGGCCCCGAGGCTAGTGGATGTCATTACTCTCAATTGAAAAATAATCTACCCATATACTAATTTAACTCTCAACATAGTTAGGTTATGCTTGTTTGAAATGAATACTGTTAAAATATTTGAGTATCCATATTCGTATGATGAATTAACAAATGCCCCATTAGAGAAGAAATAATTTTTTTTTTTATTGAGCCTTAATTTAATTTGATTGAATTATTAATGGTAATTGATTCTTTCACATTGATTTGAGTTAATCAACGTATTGAATATAAAATTATTACCATGCCTTCCCTGCCGTCCATTTATAAGAAAAAAATCTTAGCGAATGCGACTTTGTATAGAAAACGAAGTCAATCATTCATGTCATGGGCTGTTGCCCGTTGGCATGCCATCACGTGATTAAACCTGAACTACGAGACGACAACTCACTTCGGTGTCGTTTACGCCACTTGATTAATTTACAGGCTGAAAAAATCTTCGATACCATATTCCCACTAATCGTGAGCCCCATTCGCACGTGATCCAATTCCTCGTTGCAAATATTGAGGCCTGGGAGGAAGCTCAACCATTCTCGTCACGCCACATGGCATGCCACGCTTGCCTACGCAATCACTACAAATGCAAATGCATCGGTGATCGGTCTCAGTGTAGAGCAGCGAAGACTTGAAAAAATAGTAAAATACAGAGAGTGTCTCCAACTTCCGAGTTCCTGAGTGATCAATCTACTGGTAAGTTACAGTGATGATTCTGTTAACTGCATTTGAGAGATTTTCTGAATCAAAATCAAAATCTTTTACCGTGATTATGATTTCATTAAACAAACAATAGAAGTTTGTGTTTTTTTCTTCTTTCTTTTTAAATTAAATTTATTAATTACTTTCTGTTAGTTGTGATAAGTACATGCATATTGTGCTGTTTGATTACTACTAGTACTGATTAATTTTTACTGATCTTTCGGCGCTCTGCTCTTCATTTGATCTTTATATCATTTTCACTGGTTAGTAGTTTGCTTTAGCTTTCACTTCATTTCATTTCATGGTGGAGTATTCGAATTTTTAAAGCTGTTTTATTTTTATTCTTAGCTTCATGTTCTCCTTTTGAAGCTGCTATTTCGTTTCTTGATCGCGAAATACATAGCGTTTTAATAAGATAACTCAGGTTGCTACAAATATGAGTAAAATGATTTCTTTTTGGATGTGTTCAGAGCATTTTACTGAAATTTCATGTTAATTTTTTTTTTTATTTTTGTGTTAAACTTTAGTAGAATTATTAATGTAGTAGATTATACGCTAAGAAAGCAAACAAATATTAGAGCATATTATTGATTTGCCGCGGTGTGTGTCTCAAATAAAAGATAGCAGAGATGGCAACCGTGACTACCTCACAATTCATGGTGGGAAGTACCCAAGTCAACTACTATGGAACTTCAGGATTGGCGACTAAATCCAATTTGGCGCAGATGGGCTTCGGTAATCAATCATTGACTCACAGTGGATTAAGATCTTTGAATGTTGTGGATAGGCTACAAATGAAAACCGATGCAAAAGTAGGGCCTAGGAAAGCTTTGAAAAATGGGCAACAAACCGCAAAAAACTTGCCCTCGAGAAAAATTATCTGTGGACAAGGGTCAAGTATTGTCTTTGTGGGAACTGAGGTTGGTCCATGGAGCAAAACCGGTGGACTTGGTGATGTCCTTGGAGGACTTCCACCTGTACTGGCGGTATGCATTGATTTCTTGTTTTTCCTCGTTCCGTTCAGTACAGATTATCATCCAATCATGTTTTTAGCTTTTCTAGCATTAGTTAGACTTTCTATGCTGGATGAGGTATGTGTTTAACTAATCTTAATGCCTAATTATTGTTTAGGCTAGAGGGCACCGAGTTATGATTGTGTCTCCCCGATATGACCAGTACAAAGATGCATGGGACACTAGTGTGTTAATTGAGGTAAATACTAAATTCTCAATCATATATGTTTCCTCTTGGTAGTTGATATCCAAGTCAAGCACATGATGCTAAAATGTTTTCATTGTTATACCCAGGTGAAAGTTGGGGATAGAATGGAAACTGTTCGATTCTTTCACTGCTATAAGCGTGGAGTTGACCGTGTCTTTGTCGATCACCCAATGTTCCTTGAGAAGGTAGAGTATTTTGCTACTCATTCGAAAATGTTGTTTTTTCATGACTGAAGGTTCCAGTAGTCCTGAATTTTGTCTCTCTGAATAATCAAGGTTTGGGGAAAAACTGGAGCCAAAATCTATGGCCCAAAGGCAGGAGTTGATTACAAGGACAACCAACTTCGATACAGCATACTGTGCCAGGTATGTGATCTTATGTTCCCAATTTTATTCACTTTTTTCAATGGTCAGCCTTTTGATTAAAAAGCAAAGAAATCAATTAAGTTGCCTTCCACATTAAAACTTGTTTATAGCCGTGGACCATTATGATTTATGAGATGTTTAGGAACTATTGAAAATAAGAAAGAAGTTCTTGTCCTGATTCTAAATACCTCATATTCTAGCTGGATGTTTAAACTAGCTATGTTCACACATTTGACAGTAACTAGCTGAAATATTTTGCTCAGACTTTAATGTTGAGCTGGCAAAAGAGCTGCCTAGAAGTGTATGTTAATGCTTAAAAGTCTACTTGATGTGTGAATTATTGCATACTTTAACTGCTGCTTTCTACGTAGCGGAGCAGCTCATCCTGAAGTGAATATAAAAAACTGATTCTTCCATTTGGTATTCTTAAATTTAAATCAATTTGCAGCATCTATGTTAGTTCCATACCTCTGTCGGTTCATTGTCTATTTTTGCGACTAACAGTTGATCAACCTCATATTCTATACTTTTCATGTGGAGAATATGGAATTCAAATTTAATAGTTGTTGCTTTCAGGCTGCTCTTGAGGCACCTAGGGTTCTGAATTTAAACAACAAATATTTCGCAGGACCATATGGTATGGACCCTCTTCTTTTAATCTTGAATTTAAATTTCCTCGAGGAAGCAATTCCTTTAAGCATATCTTTTTTGCTACCTTCCTGCAGGGGAGGATGTTGTCTTTATTGCAAATGATTGGCACACTGCTCTGCTTCCATGCTACATAAAAACCAGATACCAACCAAGGGGAATTTACAAAAATGCCAAGGCAGGGTATCCTTGCATTGTAGTTACATTTAAACTTTTTGGTAGTAATTTGTGGGGGACTCAAAATTGTGCTTGATAAATGATACAGGTTGCCTTTTGCATCCACAACATAGCCTATCAGGGCAGATTTGCCTTCTCGGACTTCTCACTTCTCAATTTGCCAGACGAGTTCAAGGGGTCTTTTGACTTTATTGACGGGTATGAATTCTAGAGCAATTTAATTTAGACTTATAATAAAAAGCGTTTTTTTTTATAGATTATACAAGTTACTATCCTTGTCACGTATTAAAGAGGTTTCTTTTGGCAGGTATAACAAGCCTGTGAAGGGAAGAAAGATTAATTGGATGAAGGCTGGAATATTGGAATCAGACAGAGTCTTGACTGTGAGCCCTTACTATGCTCGGGAACTTGTTTCTGGGGCAGATAAAGGTGTTGAGTTGGACAATATTATCCGTAAAACTGGTATTACTGGTATTGTGAATGGCATGGATGTTCAAGAGTGGAACCCCTCAGCAGACAAATACATTGATGTCAAATATGATGCCACAACTGTAAGTGCATTTATAATTTTTTTAGTAACGGACATATTTAGTAATAGGAAGGTGCTCATTGGAATGGTCATTTTTAGGTTATGGATGCAAAGCCATTACTGAAGGAAGCCCTCCAAGCAGAAGTTGGCTTGCCTGTTGACAGGAATATCCCTCTGATAGGGTTCATTGGTAGACTAGAAGAGCAAAAAGGTTCTGATATTCTGGCAGAAGCTATTCCAAAATTTATTGGGGAGAATGTCCAGATAATAGTCCTCGTAAGTGTTAAACACAAAAAAATAATCTCTTTCCCACGTTACCGCTGCAACACACGAAGTTGAGTTGGATGGTATCTGTTCATTTTTTCAGGGAACTGGCAAAAAGGCCATGGAGCAACAAATTGAACAGCTGGAGATAATACATCCCGATAAGGCTAGAGGAGTGGCAAAATTCAATGTCCCCTTGGCCCATATGATCATTGCTGGGGCTGATTTTATGTTGATTCCAAGCCGATTTGAGCCATGTGGTCTCATTCAGTTGCATGCCATGCGATATGGAACTGTAAGAGACATTTGAATATATCTTCGCTTTCAATTTGACATCACTTTTCAAGGCACTAGATCCATTGACCATTACAATAACCATTAATTTCTTCAACAGGTGCCTATCGTTGCTTCCACTGGTGGACTTTTTGACACTGTCAAAGAAGGTTTCACGGGATTCCAAATGGGATCCTTCCATGTTGAAGTAAGTGACTGACTTTTCTCGTCACCTTGACTCAGAATTGCCCTATGTGTTCTATTTATTTTGTCTAGAATTGCTGGTCGATGATGGATTTTGTTCCCATGGAATATTTTCAGTGTGACAGGGTTGATCCAGCTGATGTTACAGCAATTGCAAAGAATGTCAAGAGAGCTCTTGCAACTTATGGTACCTCTGCCTTAAAAGAAATGATCCAGAACTGCATGGCCCAAGATCTTTCATGGAAGGTTAGTAAATCACTGAACACTAGGGAAGTTCATACTATAGACAACATTTACTGGAAACAATCGAAGCTAGTTGAGAGCTAGAGATTTTTTATTTTTGGTATCTCTGGTTGAAATGAAATTTGTGTGGATTTTTAAATACAGGAACCAGCCAGACTCTGGGAAAAGATGATTCTGAGTCTGGAAGTTGTTGGCAATGAACCTGGAATTGAAGGAGAGGAGATTGCTCCTCTTGCCAAGGAGAATGTAGCTACTCCCTAAGCACCCGGTTCGATATTTTGTGAATTTTAAAGTATTGACCATCTGTAAGTATGCCAACGGACAACGCGAAGAGGGCAAAGTAGTTTGTTTTTTGGGCTTAAGGAGCTAAGTAGCCAATTAAATATATGTGCCCACGGTAGTAACTGCTATTGGCTGTTAGCTTTTGTTCTACTTTTTATTAAAATAAACATGGCTACCTCTGCCTGGGGGAAATTAAGAGCAACCAAAGCGGATTTCTGCTGGTTATGCAGTGCAGCTTGTAGAAAGATGGTACACAACTAGCTGATGTTATAGCTGGAGATGCAGTTTCGCAGCATTTAATACTTTAATGTGACTACATATGAATAAATTATAGATCTTCTACTGATGTAAATTTGTCTTGGGCATTGAAATATCTCCTAATACATTATTATTATTATTATTATTATGCAAATCCATATCATGGATAACTAAGCTTTTAACTACCATATTTTATACAAAATCTGAAGAGCAAGTTACACTAGTTGGTGAAAGAATCCATCAATCACCAGCTGGAAAGTTGCAGCATTAATAATAATAAAAACTCAACAACCCGTTATCAATTGTTTTGTCTCGTCTAAAGAACAAGTAGTAGAATGAATAATTTATGTGTCGAAACGACGCATTAAGGATGCTCATCTATGCATTAAAAAAAGTTCATCACCTATTATTGAATTACAGTGTTAATCAATGATTAATGAGACAAAATTGTTGATGGGAAAGGAATTATTTGCTGTTGAATAATCAGTCGAAATGCAAATGCAGTGGTGAGAGGTCTTAAGTTCTTGTGATCATATAGAAAATGGGAATCTGGTTACTGACAAAAAGAAGACAGGCAAACTATTTTATAGAGAGAGGCATCAATCTATCTAATCTAATCTGATCTAATGCAACCACACAAAAAAAGTAACGGCTGAGATCACTCCATCACAGAGACTAGGTATCACCGAAAGTCACTCACCTCCTACTGTGTACTCACGAATGCCACGTATCTTTGGCTGTTCCTCCTGTCGTTTTTTGTCTGAGCTGACGCATATAAATAATTAAATAAACAAAAAAGTGGTAAAAACACTTGAATTATTAAGCAAAATATCACCGAAACCAAGGAAAAAGTTTGATGATCAGGCATGGTAACCATGTGATTCCTGTCGGAGAAGGCGACTCTGGGACCCACACCATGATCAATCAACTCGTCAAGACACTCATTTGATACCTATTGTACGTACACCAAACTGTCCCAACTTTTGCTATTGTGCGCCTATATGCATACTACGCACTCTAATCTCAGAAATTAAGCCCGCTCTCTGCTAGTGCTAGCTAGCTGCTGCCAGACCCAAACCCTTACCCATCTCCCTCAACTTAAAGTAGTCGCTTTCCAAATTGCGTGCCCACTCTATCCGTCTGTGAAAAGCGAACTCGCATTAAACACTCTTTCACAGTTATCAAGCTTGACTTTCAACACTCATTTCAGCATTCTTTCTCCCTCTCTCTCACTCATTTGAAAGATTTCTTCCTTCCAATTTCTGATTGAGATCCATGGAGTTTAGCAGATTCCGTTACTTAGCTTTGCTTATTCTTTTCATTTCAGGTACACCCTCTGCTCTACTCTACTCTTCTCCTTGTTTTGTTTTGTTTTGTTTAAGTGAATTTACGGACTATATGTTATTGTTTTGTGCGTAGGATTAATGTTTCAGGTAAAGGTTGTAGCTTCACTTGGGATCAACTACGGCCAAATTGCAAACAATCTGCCAACACCAGAAAATGTAATACCACTGGTGAAATCAATTGGTGCTACTAAAGTGAAGCTTTACGATGCAGATCCAAGAGTTCTCAAAGCATTTGCAAACACTGGAGTTGAATTCATTGTAGGTCTAGGCAACGAGTATTTAGCTAAAATGAGAGACCCAGAAAGTGCTAAAACTTGGGTCAAATCCAACGTACAAGCTTTCTTACCGGCTACCAAAATCACCTGCATCTTTGTAGGCAACGAAGTTCTAACCTTTAATGACACATCCCTCAGTGGCTGTCTCTTCCCTGCAATGCAAAGTGTGCACACAGCATTAGTAAATCTGGGGCTAGATAAGCAAGTTACTGTCACCACAGCACATTCTTTAGCAGTTCTTGAAACTTCTTATCCGCCTTCCGCTGGAGCATTTCGTAAAGATCTGGTTAATTGCATAACACCAATCTTGGACTTTCATGTTAAAACTGGATCTCCATTCTTGATTAATGCTTACCCTTATTTTGCTTACAATGGAAATCCCAAGCAAGTGCCTTTAGATTTTGTACTGTTTCAACCAAACCAGGGAATTGTTGATTCGTCATCAAATCTTCATTATGACAACATGTTGTTTGCTCAGATAGATGCAGTTTACGCAGCACTTGCTTCTGTTGGTTACAAGAAACTTATTGTTCACATATCGGAAACTGGGTGGCCGTCGAAAGGAGACGCAGGTGAAGCTGGAGCTACGCTGGAAAATGCGAAGAAATATAATGGAAATTTGATTAAGTTGATTTCGTCAAAGAAAGGGACACCAATGAGACCCAATTGTGATTTGAATATTTATGTTTTTGCTATGTTTAATGAAAATATGAAGCCGGGACCCGCTTCTGAGAGAAATTACGGGCTGTTTAAGCCTGATGGAACGCCGGCATATTCGCTTGGAATCAGTGCCGTCACCGCCACTAACACCACTGTCCCCACGATCAGCCCACCCGCCGTGCCGGATAATTCTTCGAGTCCTGGTTCCTCGGGCTATTTGTCCATTTCTTCTGCCACTGAGGTGAGTGTGAGTGAGTAGTAGTAGTCTAATTCATATCTCAATCACAGTCAAATTCAGATTTTTTTAGGGGTTTTTAGATTTGGTTGGTCAAATGTTTAATTCTCCTTTGTGGGTTTGATTGCAGGGGAGATGTTATCAATCCGTTGGGCCTGTGATTTTCATCTTGGTATGTACGAGTCTGCTTCTGTAGAGATTAGTTTAGAATTTGGAAATTGCATTGCAACTTTAGGTTTACGCATGCATAATCAGCCGTTGAAGCAGTGAAGAAAGAATAATTGGCTTTGGAGTTGAGGAAAGGTAAAATTCTGCACCTTAGTTTGCGCGCAACTTGCTGTTAATTTTTGGGAATAAATCATCCTTTAGTTGACTTCAAATAAAGTGCATCATATTCATCATCACTAACGTATCGTATAAAATTCCCGATGTAATTGAAGTGGGTCCATGATTATCAAATGTCTTGATGATCCCTTGTGCGCTTTCACTTGTTCATTATGTTTTTGCCTGTAAATTGCTACTGGGCCGGCTGGTCATTTGATAAATTATTATTGATGTTACTTTTGTCCGCTTTTTTTGCAGGGTACATTTTCTTAGATGGTGTGATATGTTGTTAGGTTTGGTATGAATGGTTAGGTAGATCGGGTAGATGGACCGCATTTGTAAGCTTAAAGAGTGAAGTTAAATTATTGATTTGTTTTCATTTGTCATTATTGCGGACGGCATGGCAGATTGTGCGATAAATAATCCAATCTGAAGATTGCAGTAGTCAATTTCTGTGTTCTTAAAGTCGCTGACATATACTAACAGTACGAAATGCAAATGCACGCAAGTGAAATGATCAACCTATAAAAAATTGTGGAGCACCTAACATGCAACGACGGTAACAACAATAATGCATAGATGATTATGGAATCCGTAAAATTCATAAATTCACATAAGTGCCTTTTCAGGATGAGGCTCTGAAAAAATAATACTAAGAAACAAAAAATAATAAATAAAAAATTAAAATACAACTGCTTCGCTAGAGAAATGTATGAAATAACATTTGTGTTGTCACTTCGGTTTCCAATTGTTCTAAATTATAAATATTTTTTCATCTACAAAGCACTGCAGAGCAGTACATAATACACTAATATAATTGGTTAGCCATGATAAGTTTTGCAACTCTTTCAACCCAACTTACGGCCTGAAGATGGAAAACAACTTTTGCAAGAAGGTATGTGCAACGACAAAGAAGAAAATAACCACATATTAGGCAACCTATTCCTCGGCCAAAAATTTCTATTTCAAAAAATTATATTAATTAGCAAACTAATCTTTCCCCCACCTCCCATGATTTGCATCTCCTCAATGTTTGTAATTAAGGGGTGACCGTGCAAATCTCAGCACTCCGCTTATCTATGACCTGTAGGTTTGTCGGGCTTACTTGGAATGAAGTAACCTTCAAATTCACAGAATAACAAATTGCACCGAACTATGACTTTAACAAGAATGAGCCTGCGATGTCCCTCCCATTCCAGCATTTGTTTCACCTTTAACTCTACGATAAAATAACACATAAGCAGCCGATGTCTTGATCTCCCCTTCACCAACAGGAGAAACATGACTGTCGTCAAAATGGTACCATCTATTCTCACCAATTAACTACACAAATGGTAAAGCAAATATGTGTCATTTCTCAACCCAAACCAGTGCATAAAAGAATAAGCTAGTTTGATAATTAAACCAGGTGATATAATGAGCCATTTTGAAAGATTTATGTACAAAGCTGCAACAATAACTAATTGGAGTACGAAGTATGGCCTAAACACTGAAGAGAGACAAAATCTATGCTGAGATGGCCAGAATTGTGTACCTTGGAATAGGCAGTATAATGCCCACCACCTAAACCACCATAATGGTTACTGATGGCATATAGCTCGTACACATAAGATTCCCCGTCTTTGCTTTTCATGTATTTGCTGAGGTCAAGATTGTGAATGGGGAAATTAACAAAAGTGTCTAGTTTGTTCTTCAGGTATCTGCTGTATGAGAAACGTTTCAAGTGAAAGACAAGAACATCTGGCAACATCCATAAGTCTAGCTTCTTGGTGGCTTGTCTATGTTCCTTGCAACGGGGGCAATACCTGGATAAAAAAAAGATTGCGAATTAGCTGAATATGTACATTACCCTAAGAAATTGAGAAATGTTTTCCAAAAGCCATTTGAAGGAGTTACAAGTGCTATACCACATGTCATCAGGCCCGAGAGGTTCCTCAGTCAAAAATGCATCCAGACATGAAAATAAGGAGATAGCTTCTTGACGGGTTTTCTTGACAGTGAACCCCGTCTTGTGAACCTCTGGGAGATCCTTCAAGAACCCGGGATCATATAATTCATGTACTTCATCACTCCAATCAAGCAAAACTTTTATGTGTTGCCCAGGTTTTATGACAGAATCCTTCTGAATAGGCTTGCAACTAGTAATCCTTTCGTCAGTTAATGAAAGCTGGAAAGATAACTCCTGGCCAGATACATCCTCCAGCTCTGCACTTTGCATCGACTGGTTACAGGTGTTTGACGGTTCATCAATTGCTTCTGAAAGAAAGCCATTTTCCTTGCCTCTATGAGCTTTAGCAGAAGAATGAGTTCTTCTCAAAGGTGACAACAATTTAGAAACAGAGAAACCAATATCAGCTCCACTTAAATGGTCTTCTTGCAAATAAGTAACCAGAGGTGCTCCAAAAAGCTTCCTTTCACCACTCTTCAGATAATCTGATCCAGATCTGGAAAATATAAAATACTTTCAGCCCAAAATGAAAGAACGAATAAAAAAAGCTTATCAGCAGAACTGGGTTACAACTAAATGATTACATATAGACAGAAAAAGGTTCCTATCCCTCTCACTTGTAACACTTTTCAAGTGGGATGAAATTTTTTGTGCAAGACTCATGCTGTACTTTCAGCATACACAAAGCATGCAACATAAGACAGTTAACCCAAAAAGAAAAAATGAAGAAAAAGAGCAAGAGAATAAAGGAAGCAAACTTACTTCTCTGGCCACCGGTTAACAATTTCTAGCTTTGTTTTTCCTGCCTCTTTTCTATCAAATCGGTAGGCCACAATATGCTCATCATCTTTTATTGAATTTAATGGTTCTGCAGGGTTCTCAAAAAATCTAAAAATTTGATGATTGTAGACCTGACAGAACAAATTCAAGAACTTCAGTCACTGAAACTAAAATACGAGTGAAATAGTTATGAGAAACAGCAGAATAAATCATTATAATCACCTCTGCCAGCAGAAGGCCTTGCTGACTCTTCAAGCAGCATGCAGTACCCAAAGCCAGGATGAGATCTTTACAACAGCCATGTTTCATCACGATCACGGTGAAGGGCATTGGAAGACCATTTCCATTGGCATAAAACATGGTTACCGTCATTGACCGAGTGACAGTTGAAGGCAGTGGCAATGTTAGGTACATGAAAGGGTCAAAAGTAATTGAAACCTTGCTACAAATTGGGCAAACCAGTGTTGACTTATATTGACCCTGACCACATAATCCATCAAATATATATCATTAGGGAAATAAGCACTAGATAAATCAAGAGAGGCACAACATTAGTAATTCATGGCGAAAAAAAGAAGCAGTTTGACACAAGAAAACGTGCAGCTTCTACTATGTAACAATTAATAACAAAGAATTGTTGCCAAATTTCATTTTGTAAAAGGGCCAGAATATATAGAATAAGGAATTTCTACCAAAATACTTTTTTCAAAAAAATATTCTAGAATATGCTTGGAAGAATCCTTAAGCGAAGTTGTACACAAGAGTAACTAAATATAAATACAATGCTTAGCTGCAGCCAATTATCATAGTTGGCACAATAAGAACCTTGTAAATTTACCAGTGTAACTAGTTAATGTAATTATTCTGAATCAATTTAATGGAAACATATTGCAGTCATGTTACACAGAATGTACTATATACGACATGCAAAAGTCTTATAAAGGAAATGACTCACTTGAAAAACATCCACAATCAATGAATCATTCCTGGCCTTGTGATTTCTCCAACACTCATTAGCAACTTCCTCATCTGGACGACCATCTGAATCCTTCATTTCAATGTAAGGCTTTTGTTTGACACGATTCAAATCTTCATGTAGTCCATCCAGTAAGAAGGCAAGAAGTTCCTATATAGAGCAGATTTCATAATCGGACAGCAGAAATAAAAATCTATTAAGCTAATAAATAATGAAAGAAAGAAATAATAGTACTTCCAAATGGCTTTTCAACTTTCCATACAATGACTAAACTAGTAACCGTGAAGCATTGAGAAAGACTAGTTAGCTTGAGATGTCCATGCTGTCACGTGTAACATAAACTTTAATAACAAAAAGAGAAACAAGTTTATGAAGTTATCACCAATCCTTGAGTATTAGCATGTTTTCCAAACGTAACACAATGCAGAGAAAAGCATGGTAACATTTTCAGAAGAAATTCTTTAAATTACGCCCTGGAATTAAGAAATATAAATAGTTACAGCATATCAATCATTTCTGATTCTCTGTCTAATCAGCAATTCACACATATATATTTATTAGGGTGTAGGAGCTCCATCCAAACAAAAAGGCGGATGGCATTGAGACAATAGTTAGGCCTTGTTACTGGCACATCATCAAAACTGGATTCAATCAACTGGATCCGCAGGAACAGTTGAAAAAAGGGGA
>JAXCLQ010063395.1:0-15736 GCA_035584115.1 Cedrela odorata | reverse complement strand
CCCACTGTTTTTTGTTTTTCCTCTATAGGTTTGTGGTGGTTCTCAATCAAAGTGCGCCCAAGAAATATAGGTTTTCTCTACGTTTTGCTTGGTCATCAAATTGTTGAGTTGTGAAACTAGTGGTATTAGTGGCTAGAACTTGCTGGTTAATAATTTTGTGTATGTTGGATTTGTCTATATTTTATGATATATATACCACAATATTGGGCCAACCCATGAATTTGATGGTATAAGCAATGATTTGACAGCCATGCTGTATTACAATTCTCCCCAAAATTATGCTTCTATGCTGAATCTTGTTTTCATCTTTGCTTAAGGTTTGAGTATTACAAGAAGATTATGGAAAATGTAAAAGCATTAAATCATAAGAGCATGAGCATGTCTCATATTTCTTCCTTCCTTTCCATCTTCTTCAAAGCATCTGAAAGGTGCAACTTCTCCTTCCTTTTGAATGCCTCTTAGTAACAAGGTTATAGTAATACATATAAAAGTTTTATCTCCCCACTCCTGCCTATTACCATTTTTATGTTTCTGTCACTTTATTTATGTGTTATCCTGAATCCTGAACACACACAACTTATCAGCTGTGCTCCCTCCAATGAATATAAGAAGTAGATGAAGAGGTGGAAAACTGAGGATTTGGCGTCCTCTTTAAATGCCCTATCTACTTGTTAATGATCTGTGTAACAGTTCATATTGGAAGTTTCTATTTCTTGCTTGATTTAATAGCTTCTGTTGTTTCTAGATATATGTTACTTGGTTGATTCTTTACGTTTTACTGCAACATCAGTCAATTTTGTACACACTTGTCTTGTCTGCATGATTGCTAGTCTTATCAATTTAAACAAGCAAGATGAATAGTTGATTTGATACCTCACAATTAATGGCTTAATGCTTTAGATAATATGAGAGATTGAATAGATGCATGTTTTGGAATTGTAATTCAACTGGCCAATTAGAACATTACAGTTTTTATGTATAATTGGAAACTAATATGAAAAAATCCAAATAATAAATCACATTACATAAGTAAACCCAATTTTAAGCAGGTAAGAAAATGTGGGAAGAAAATGCAAGTATTTGTTACCTTTTTTATTTGTATGGACCCAATGGGTGATTGTTACCCTTCTTTGTGCTTCATCTTATAATTTAGATAATCAATTTTATTTGAGATGAGGTGTTTCCTTTTGATTTGCTAGTGATGTCAGTTAGTCTTGTCACGAGTCTTATAGTTGAATAGGGGGCAACATTATTATCAGTGGGAGTGAGGTAACTTTCGCTTCTTGTGATTGCATTTAACTACATGACATAATGGGATGATAATTTTGACAAGGGATTTTTAATATTCGTTGAGAGCCATTTTACTGTCTTCATTCTTCGATTGATCATGAACTCTCTGTCCATGAAAGTGCATATCATTTATCGTGTGGAACCACCAATCAATGTAATTTCTTTGATAATTGCTTAAACTTAAATCTTGTTTTATATGATTTCCTGTAAGTTATAAGGTGAAATATAACTTGGTGACTATGCAGCCAGTGGACCATGACGCAACTCAATGAAGTACTGTTCAGACTTGTACTTTTTTTTAATACCTTTTACTGGTGTGGTAATACAAACTTGATCATCTCTTGACAGCACAAGCTGTCTAAGATCCAGCTCATTTAACATACTGATCTTCTTGATTGTACTCTTTAAGGTACAATATAACTTGGTCACTATGCAGCCTATGGACCATGACACAACTCAATATAGTACTGTTCGTAATTGTACTTTTTTTTATACCTCTTAGTGGTGTGGTAATACAAACTTGATCATCTCTTGACAGCACAAGCTGTCTAAGTTCCAGCTCATTTAACATACTGATTTTCTTGATTGCGCTCTTTGTCTGATTTGATATCGATTGATTCTGTTGAAAATCTCTGTACTTTTGGTGACCATTCTCTGGTAATCTGCATTTGAATAGGAATTATTTCGTCTTGCTTGAGTTTTTCGTTTGTGTTCATGTCATTAATATATTAGTGTTGGTTTTTCTGATTTTCTTGCCATTCTTTCAGAGAGATGATTCAACATAGGCCGTACACGCAAAAAGTGGATGTCTATAGCTTTGGGATTGTCCTTTGGGAGCTCATAACAGGTTTGCTTCCCTTCCAAAACATGACAGCAGTGCAGGCAGCATTTGCTGTGGTGAATAAAGGTGTAAGGCCGGTTATCCCAAATGACTGTCTCCCTGTACTTAGTCATATCATGACCCGCTGCTGGGACACCAACCCTGAAGTTCGTCCAACTTTCACTGAGATTGTGAGGATGCTAGAGAATGCTGAAATAGAGATCATGACGACTGTGCGTAAGGCGCGCTTCAGGTGTTGCATAACCCAACCAATGACAGTTGACTGATCAAAATTAGACGGTCAAGAACAGATGATATAAAGGAATTGGAAAAAAGATGAACAGAAGCTGTAAAAGTTTTACATTTGTGGTTGTGTATCTTTCAGTACTTTTTCTTTTTCTATCTTTAAGAAAGAATATTCCAGATAGGGATAAGGTAACTATTATACTACTGGGTTTCTGATTTTGGTGTCAAATTGTAACGTGGACTAGTGGTGTTGAAGGTAGTTTCTTCGCAGTTATTAGTAATAGGGAGCAGTTGATGTGTGCTTCCCGCTGTAGCTATTATGTATATGGGGCCTGCCATTTTCATTGATGTTTGGTGGTTCTTGTTTCTACAACTATTGCAGTATTGCAGGTTTTCCCTGTTGAATCAATTACCTCTATTTTCTCTCTCTCGACCTCCTCCCCTTTTACCTTTTTTTTTTTTTTTTTTCTTGTGTGGGTTGTTGGGGTTAAAGTGTATCTTGGGTCTCTACTTGTCAGGTAAAAATGCACAAGCATCCAACTTCAATTATGGGGTGTTTTATTTTGCATCCTACCTTGCGATCCAAAACTACTATCTCCATTCTTCATATGACGTTCTCTAGTCCAGCAAAATTAAAACCGAACCATTTCTCAGACTAATTACTCTTCGTAATAGTACTGTTAGATCTAATAATACAAATTTGATCTGGTATCAATTGAATTGGCAATTCAAAGCTTTTGGTATCACGAAGAAACGTATGTACACTTTGGATACGCTTCGCAGATCAAGTACAATGCAACTGCTCATTTAATTCTGCAATATTTATCCATTAATCACTCCAAATTCTTTCATTTCTCATGGTCATTTCCTTCACAAGTATGTTCACCAACGCCGCCAAATATGTCTATATACTACTACATGAGCTTAGGCAATGTTTTTGACCGAAAATGTTGAGCATTATAACAAATCTATTCATATTTTTTTCTTTTTGGTCTGTGCTTTCTAGGTATCAAAGCGGGTGCAAAGAACCCCATAAGCAGAAAAAGATGCCCATGTAAAATCTATGGTCTTGCAGATTGATTTTGTAAAGTCATCTAATCCACTAGCAAAATATAGTCAAGATCTAGTTCTTCATTTAGGTTGACCACTCCTTTCTTAGATCCAATTAGTGCCCATCTCTGTCAGAAATTAAATGGCCGCAGGGTCCTCTGTCTAAGAATTTGCTCCTGACACAGCAGAACTAGGAAACCCTTGCTGCTTACAGGTGTTAATTCCTTTCCCTTCAACACTGACTTGAGCTGATGGTTCAGATGGGGAAGAAGCAGAATCTAGCTGCCATTGTAGATGAGAACTGGAATGGTATTGTCTGCTGGGCATAGCCTTTCTGTTGAGATAAGATAACGGAGCTTGGTATGTGTTTGGAGCATGTCAGGCCAGTGTTGTCATAGCAGCGGCTTCTGCCTTTCTTACAACCTACATGGAAATTATAACATAAATTCAATATAAATAATCCTAATCTGAAATATCAGAACAGCAGATTTCAAATGCATAAATCAACATCATGACTATTAGCAATTATATTCACCTGGAATGTAGCCTTTTATTCAAAGTATACATAGGTGACCAATTGGCAGAAATCAAAAAACAAGTAGGGTGCGTGTGAGGAAGACTTTGGTATAAACACAGCATATATTAGGTAGCTCCATAAAGATATTATGCTATTGAGTGGAAGGCAGGAATTATTTCTTTTCCAATATTCATCTTTTAGAACTGTTGTAAGGTAGATGCCTCGGAGGAGATGAAAGGAAAAACAATGAACTGTGTTGAGTCTTAAGGTCCAATGAAGTTACATTTTTTGGGGTTGTAGGAATCATGAGTGCCACCGACCCTAGTCTGACAGACTAGTTATACAGTAAATATAAAATTTTAGTAAAAATAGTCACATATTTGCCAGCCAAAATAAATAAGATATGGTTAAGCTGCATTCAACTCGAATACAAAATGGATTCAATTGCACAGCCTAGCAATTATGTGATGCTGCAACTATCAGGTCCTAGAAAACGACGACCCTTTGAGACCCATACAAGGTTCACTGGGGCTCAATCGGTTCTCCTGAACTTATTATATATAGTTGCTTACCTTAATAGTCCTTGAGAAAAAGCATGTTCCACTCAATGCCACTGCTTTATCAACAGACTCCTTGCTAGCAAAAGTAACATAAGCAGACCTAAAGGGGAATCGTGGATAGCATCATTATAATATATAGATGGAATGAATACTCTGTAGTACCTGCAGCTATGATATAGTAGTCGAATGAATGAAATTCACTGTCTTGGCTGTGCATTTGTTTTATCAGTTGAAATCACCACCTTTTTAACCACTCCACACTTGGAAAAGTATAATGATAAACTCTCTTCTGTTGCTGCAAAATGTACCTGATATTTTCGAGGGCGTCGTACTTATGAGCCAATCTCAAAAACTTCAACTAGAAAAGTGGTAAATCAACAGCCAGAATATTGATGGTTCCTAAATTGATGAAAAACATGTTCCAATTCTAAATAACACCTGGAAAGCACTCACAGTCATACACAGCTAGTTATATCTACAAAGCTGCTGGAAGATTTAAAAAAAGAACAGATCTCTCAATTCTATTTCCATCTCCAGCAGAGACCTACCTACTTGGGTCTAGAATTTCTCATCCCATTAGAGTCTAGAACTGCTTCTCTGTCAGAGTCGAGAATTTTGATTGACAACATTGACTACTTAGTAATTTCAAGATGTTCCACATCATTTTTCTCCAAAAACAATATTAAAAGTTGTTACTTCTTTTGGCAGAGTTTCCAACTTATATTGACTACTGAGGTCTGAGACCTAATTTCTAGCTTCCCAATGAACAGTGTCACTCGTATTCCAAAATCTAGAAATCATATAGATATTAAATTCCATTTGGTAAAAAAAAAAATTAAATTTTCAATAGAGTTCCTTAATAATTTATTTGGTACAAGTATGAGATAGATCTTCAACGTGAGCCTATTCCATATTTGAATAAATTGAAACACAGTAGCTAGAAGATATATACATGGAGGCCTACGCTATAGTATTATAGTCACAACAAACCTGCAGTAATTGCTAACGTTAGATAATCACAGAGTTCTGAAGAAGGATAAATTATATCGTGGAAACATACAAATAGCTAGTAAGAAACAGCAACAGAGAAAAAGAAAAAGCATACAAAACAGTTTCAATGACTTTACATTAGTCATAAATACAGTTCTGGACTCAGAATCTTCCTCTAGATGTTTCAGTGCACCTGGAAATGCACAATTGAATAAGTTTTATTCACAAAGGGGAGCATTTGACAGTAAAGATTTCAACAACCAACACTCTCATTTTATTGAGAAAATAAACTGGCCACTTAAATTGTAATTTAAGCTATGGAATGTCATCACCATAATGCAATGATGGATTGGTTTTTACATCTTTCCACATCTCCACTTGCCTAGATCGAAGATTATCTATTTTCATTTCAATTTGGTGCAATTTTTGTTTCACATCCAGCACTTCCTGCAACATAAAAGTTCTTTCTTACTGCAGAATACACAGAAAATAAAATCCTAGCTTAACTTACTTAATACTGCATATGTTGTACAGAAAAACCACAAATCAACTCTTTTTCTAATAACAATTCTCACAGATTTCACAGGCTTGAGGATAGCAGTTATGATTATATGTTATGAATTGACAATGTTTGAGAAGGAAAAGAACATACTGAAACAAGATTTGAAGAAGTTTTAGAATCCTTGGAGGCCAGGATTGATTGCTTGTATTCCTGTGAAATCTCTTTGCATTGAAGATCATTGTTCCCATCACCCACCAAAGAAACTGAAGCAGTAGCAGGGCCATGACTGATCTCACCAAATATTAGTTTCAGTATTAGTTTTGCGGATTATACTCAAAACATGCTCTATTTTTATATACATAGAAGTATTGCTGTCACCACAGTTTTTCTCAAGCCCAGGAACATTTATACTCCTTCTGGGTTCACCATTCAATACCGGGAGCAATAAAGTCTGTTTGTTTACTATTTTCTCATCAAGACTTGCAGCACAAATATGACAAGCCTTTGTAGTCTTGAACTTTTCAGTTGTGTCATCACAAGGCTTTCCCAGTCTATCCCAAACACTAATACGAGAATTTCCATTCTGCTGTGATAATGCACAGACAGATCTTGGAGAAGACTTGTTCTTAATACATGATTTGCATAAATTTTTTTTGAGATGGGTATTCTGCATGAAGATACTATTAACATCTTCATATCACAGGGCAATAAACAAATAAAATTCAAGTGATAACACATAGAGATAAATATTTATATCTCATGCAATAAGCATTTATCAGCTTTTACATAGGTTTCTGTATACAATATCCTTGTACTATAACTTGTCAAAAAATGTAGCTTAATAGTCTATATATTACCTGATGCAGAGGACTGCAAATTCCTAGAAATAGGTTCTCTTTTTGATAGCTATGAAACCTCGTTGGGTAACCCATTGCAATTGCTATTGACCATCTGCTCTACCATGAGCAAATACCAAATTAAATATAAAAAAAATGTGTAAAGAATCACTGAGAAATGAGTAGTCAGATGAAAAGTACAGATCTGCCAACCTTCTTAGGTTTCTCCAAACGCAGAATGCATTGGTCTCCATCATCTCTTGTCTGACACTGATCCTTTCCGTTACAAACAAGCACCGTAATATACTCCTATAAGGCACAAGTAAAAGTAGATACGGCTATAAGACAGACAGGAGTTCGACAATCAACATAATCAAATCAAGCACTACTTAAGCTTAGCAGAACTGCGGAAGCTAATTAGTACGTAATGATGATATTATAATTAATACAAGCTCTTGAAAATATTAGGCTTTACTTGGAATTATAGTGTGCAAAGTTAAAAATGTGTTTAGTTACACAAACTATTGATAAAACTTACCAACTTTTATACTAATTTTTAATATAGAATCCTTTCATTTCATAACAATCAATCGTAGCTTAAAAAAGCCACAGCTACAAAACAAGGCTTAGAATGAATTAGATTTTATTTGCAGTGAAAGGAAAGCGCAATATCAACGAGCAATAAAAAGAGGAAACGATTACTGCAAGGACGTCAGCGGAGCTTATCGGAAACGGCAGATTTGAGGTTGTAAGCTGCTGTCGATTTTCGATTAAGATTGAAACGTTCTGGCTTCGCCGAGAATACACTCTTAACCTCCATCGTTTTGTTTATCACTTGAAGCTTAAGCAAACAAACTCACTCCAATAATCTCCGTTCTGTATGGATTTGGGGGCCTTTAGTCCCGAACCTCAGCTACAACTGTTTGAAATGTTAGATCCTTTGAGCCGGGAAATGACAAAAATACGCTTCTAAGCAATTACATCGTATAGACGAATTGATAAAACAACACTTCTTCAAGTGAGTCGAGCCTTTTTATCTTGTGAACAGGTATAGCGTTAGCGCGCAACCCCGCCTTTTCACAATAAATCTCGTTTTCTTGATATTTTTCGCGACGAGTCTGATTTTCAAAGTAGCTCCTACCTATGAACCATTGAGCCTCCAGCCTGCCTGTCTGCCTATCAAAATGGTTTGAATGATTTAATTTGATTTGATTTGCATTTCAAAGATTATCGACCGAGTAAATAAAAATTCTTTAGCTTGAAGGCTTGAAATTACAATTATGTTAGATACAACAATACTTGGTATTGAAGCGAAGGGAGTACAATCAATCTTTTCTCTCAATATTCTATCAATCCTTAATTCGAACATTGATTGCTTTCAGAACATGATAAAAATTCTGTTCAAAACACAACATAAGTCAAGGCCTCCCTCCCTCTCAAGGGGTTCAGCATTGCATAAAGGAAGAAAAATATTAATTAATTAATTAATTAATTTGGTAACCCAAAACATAACTAATACAGTTGGCAATTGGCAAGTATTGAAGAAGTGAAATGAACAAAGAATAGAAAAATTAGCCAGTAATCATGGTTCCGGCACCTTCATCGGTCATAATCTCAACAAGCAACGAATGTTCAACTCTTCCATCAATAATACTAGCAGTCCTCACACCTTGAGCAAGTGATCTTATACAGCAATTCACTTTTGGTATCATACCGCCACCAACTTTTCCATTTTCTATCATCTTCTTCACTCCTTTTATATCTATCTCCTTCACCAAACTATTCGGATCTTCTCTGTTTTCAAGAATTCCAGCTACATCTGTTAACAATATCAACTTCTCCGCACCCAATGCCGCCGCCAATTCCCCTGCCACCGTGTCCGCGTTAATATTGTACGATTGCCCCATCTCATCTGCCGCCACTGAAGCAATCACCGGTATATGCCCGTTCTTCACCAGAGGTTCAATGACGGTGGAGTCCACCCGAGCAACCTCGCCTACGAATCCCAGTTTAGCCGAGTTGGGAGCGGGCCGGGCCGTGATGAGTCGTCCGTCCATGCCGGAAAGCCCGACGGCGGTACCGCCGGCCTTATTGATGAGAGAAACCAAACTCTTGTTAACCTTACCAACCAAAACCATGGAAACGATTTCCATTGTGTTGGCATCTGTGACACGGAGGCCATCCCGGAAGACGGGCTCGATTCCGAAACGTTTGAGCCAGAGATTGATCTCTGGGCCGCCGCCGTGGACTAATACTGGACGGATGCCCACAACGGAGAGTAGTACGAGGTCTTTGACGACGGAAGCGAGGAGATTGTCCTTCTGGTTAGGTTTCATGGCGGCGCCCCCGTATTTGACGACGATGGTCTTGCCACGGAATTTCTGTATGAAGGGAAGAGATTCGGAAAGAATATCAACTCGGAACTCAGCTGGGGTTTTTGATTTATTGTCATCGGTGTCAGTAATTACGGTTGTGGGTGAAGCAGAAGCGAGGGAGCATGAAATTTTCGTGCAATGAAGAGGAAAACTCAGATTTGGGGTTTTGGAAATGGAGAAAGAGCGTGGTTTTGAAGAGAGAGAGAGCTGGGAAGAGAGATCAATTTCAAGAGAATTGGTAGCAGCAACAGCTTTGGCCATATTAGTCGCTCTCTCCGCGTCTCGGCTCCTCTCTGTTAATCAGAAATTTGAGGGGGTACATTATCTATATATATTCAAAGAAGTAAAAAAAGATGATCCACTACAGCCCAAGCCCACAAAATGATCGAAGTTCATTCCTTCTGTCGAGAATCCAATTCCTAATTAATTTAGATTTTGTCCTTCAATTACCCGCCCGCCCGCTATTAGCCCATTGGTTCATCCACGCAGCTTTCGGAATCGGCATTCTATGCTTGAAAACGCCTCAATCTATTATAGATACAAAATTGGCTTACCGGGGCCAACAACTTTCTACTTATCACTACATAACGAAATTTAAATTTATAGTTTCTGCTATATTTAACTGCCCAACGAGAAGAGATGGAAGAATAGCCAAATAAAAGAAGAAAACAGAAATAAAAACTAACGAGACTTGCATTTGTTGCCTTTTCTTTCGAAAAATGACCAGATAAACCAAGATTGGGCGAAATCCATGAAAAAATACCACATTCTCTAGAGAACTATCACCGATACAAAATTAAAAGCCAATAAAATCCTCTTCATCCCCGCTACTGATAGATTCAACCAGTTGACTATCTTCATCCTCGTCACCCTCAGTCACGATCTCCAATAGCCCACCTCCACCATCGAAATCAACATCATCCATAATAAAATCTCCATCTTCATCATCATCAAGATCACTTACACTGTCATCATCATCACTATTACTCAAATCATCTGCATCACTATCACCATCCCCATCGAGATCGGGGCCTAGTAAAGAGTCCACGTCAGCATCATCGTCGTCTTCTTCCTCTTCCTCATCACTCTCGGCATCATCGGGATCAGAGTCATCATCAGTTGGCCTTCTGCGACCAATTTCATAAATCCTAGCCGATGAAAACATCTCCTCTTGGTCATCCATTGTAATCAATCCAACAAATGAATCTGTAGGCTCCGTTGCAAAGTCGAGCACACAGCGATCAACTGGTATAGTCACAATGTCAGAGTAATTGATGGCATCCACAGTGCGGAAAGCGGCAAATAATGGGTGCTTAACTCTACGGGTGTGAACTGCTGACATCACATCCTCAAGATTTCTCCTCAGAATTGCATAAATTACATCCCCGCGTGCATTGAATGTTATTGTCGTTTGGTCCAAGGATGGTACACTTCGAAGGAGCCTAAACTTCCGAAGATCCCAAACCTCAGAGTTTATAATAACCTATCCCAAAAAAAGGGAACCAAAAAAAAAAGGTCAATCCAAATTTGAAGAAAGGAATTACAATAAATTTGAAGAAGGATTAAAATCTCATGCAATTATAGGCATTTGGTGGAGCACAAGTTTGCAGAATCAACCAATGCAGATTAAGTCAAATGTCAATATCTTGAAGCAGAAGAATCACTAGGATGTGCCTAGAAAAATGTGAGCAGTGAGCCCCTGCAAAAAGCCATCTAAATATCTTACAGGATTGATATAGCCTAAAATCATAGTTATTTTAACTTCAACCACAGAATCCAGAAAAGCATAAAACTACAAACAATATAGCACTTCCTTACCAACCACAGATGATATTCTGACTGGAAATTTAAAGAATAACCAATTAAGTATCTGCTCACCTCATTCCCAGCAGGATGAAAACCACCACCTCCATAATCTGTGAACTGATCAAAACGATGAACAGGTACAGAATTCCGCCGGTCCCATAATACGCCATTCCAGAGAAGCATTGTGTCTGACGGACTAAAATGTATCTGAGAATATGCATGGCCCCGACCAGTGAAATTTGCAGATGTATCAGACAGTTTCAATTCCAAATGGCAGGTTTGAATATTATAAAGGAGAATTCCTCGTTCAGATGTGTCTGTAGGTAAGGCTGCAAAGATGTTCCCAGAATTGCTAAATCTTGCTGCTTTGCACCCCTCAAATGAATGCATTGGCCCACCTGATATTGAAGAGGCATCCCACATACGTACATCCTGGGAGCTCGAAGATAGCAAAAGCTGGGTCTCACCAGAAAAATGTGATTGAACAAGAGTCACAGGACCCTGGTGGCTTGTGCAGCTTTCCAGTACATTGTTGCTGTTGGTGTCAAAGATTTTGAGCTCCTTCGAGTGACTACCAACTGCGATATGAGATGAATCCCCAAGAAACGTAATGCAAGTCAAAAGTGCACCAGCATCATCCCGGCATGTTCTCCACGGCCTAAATCTGCTGTAAACAAACTGGCGATCCCTACGATTTCTGTGGACTCCGCTATACATGCTTTTAAACTCACGTGTACCTAGCCGGGCTGTTACATTGGATGGAGCATCAAGGCTTCGCTTTGACTCAGGACAAACATGGGGATGTAAAAGAGAGAGAGGTGGAAGAGTGGTTATAGGAGCTGGACACTGGCGATGCTGGTGCTTCAGATACTGAACAACAAGAGAATCTAGGGTTAAACGCTCTGAGTTGCTGGGCTGGTAATCGTTTAGTAGCCCTGTTTGGGAGGAAGGTGTTGCTTGGTTGTCATCCAAATAATCCGCTAAACTGCATGGTGTTGATCGACCAGGTTGATCCCTCAAGTTAGGACACGGTGTAGAAAACCCTTGAGTATCATTTAGAAGGCTACTTTTACGGACAGAATTAGGTGTTGGACAAACAGGAGACCGAAGTCCATGATCGCCAGTGTGGAGTCGCTTACCAGACAATGTCAACCCAGTTTCTTTTAAGTCAGATAATTTTCTTTTCATTGGCAGTAAAATTGGAGTCTTACATTGAGACTCTCTATCAAGACTAGTTTTTGACATGTATTCAGTTGGAATTTCTAATACACTAGGAGATGCAGAAGACAGTTTAGAACTACTAAAGACTTTCCTAATTGATGGTGTTTGGAACTCATGAGATTGAGGCTGACTTCTCGACTGTAAATTGAAACTAGGTGAGAAAACCAGCTGTTTCCTCTTTGAAGACACACTTGAATCACACCTCAAGCTAATACCCTCATCCCGAGCAGTAAGTTTTGATTTATCAGTCAGAAATCCAGAAGGGTTGCGACCAGAAGGCCACTGAAGTTGTATTGATGGGGTCTCTTGTGTTGAGGCTTGGTGTGCAAGAGATGAAGGAGCAGCCAGGGAGGGCAAAGGTGTCAACTGAGCCTCTTTCAGCAGTGCAGCAGCAGTTGCAGCCAAACCAGAGGCTTGAAGGTGTTCATGTATAAGGAGTAGAAGTTCCCTGCATTTTTCATGCACGTCAATAGAACAGAATGCCAAAAGAAAATATATGAATAATCAAAAGGGGCAAAAGAAAGGAATCATAAAAAAGGAAATTGATCTGGAACTAGAAACGAATACCTGGAATGGTAAGTGATAGGAGTGGCAGCAGCTATAGCAGCTCTTTCAATGCGCCTCAAAGTAGGGGTAGCAGCATCGGTAGCTGCTAATGTACTCGCACGCCCTGAATTTGTTACAATCTACAACATTCATAAATGATTCAACATAAATTTGAAATACTTTATCTAAGTAAAAGTAAACCAATAGAAGAGGCTATCTTCAACTAAGAAAAAGAATTCCCTGCACGGCAGTCTATATCAAACTCCCAGTTGTGGTGAGTAAACTCCCAATTTCCGCTATTTCTTTATGAGAAAAATCAAGTAGAATGCAGTACACATGTTTATAAATCATAAAATCATTTATTGATTATTGATTATTGTTATTGTCATTGTTATTGTTATTGTTATCGTACGACATATCTTAAGATCCTACACTGGCTTTACCTAGAACACAGAATGATATGGCAAGAAGAACACTGATTCTATGAAGTATGTCATTCAATGCGGAAATGGGTACAAAGAGAGTTATTATGGCCATCATACTCTGAGAGTTTCAGATGTACCAACCATATCTTATTCCATTGGAGAGAACAGTGTGTTTAGCTATTTGCTTTACTCTCAGTTTTCAATTCAGTGATATTGATATTAACAAGCAGAAAGGGGATTGATATGGCAAGCAGAACACTGCTTCTATGTAGTATGTCATTCAATGCGGAAATGGGTACAAAGAGAGTTATTATGGCTATCATATTCTGAGAGTTTCAGATGTACCAACCATATCTTATTCCATTGGGGAGAACCGTGTGTTTAGCTTTTTGCTTTACTCTCAGTTTTCAATTCAGGGATATTGATCTTAACAAGCAGAAAGGGAAAACAAAGCAAGAAATTAAAAGTGCAGTTAATTACCACCAATTATGTATTCCAAAATAGCATGATCTCGAAGATTATAAAGTCAACTTGAAGGCACATAATATCAATTCTATAGCATAACATGCTTCCTTGTTTTCCCTAAAAACTCATAATGAAATAATGGATATTCTAAATTTAACAGGACCAGGCAATGATTTCAGTAGGGGTGATTTAAATGCAACACTGCATGGTCCTAAGACTGCTGCTGCTTTTCGTTTTCCTTTTTTTTTTTTTTTTTTTTTGTTCTTCTTTAAAAAACCCAAACCAATGTCCTAAGCCATGTCATCCAACAATTACTCGAAAAGATGAGACAAATTCGATAAAGTTAATGCTTCTTTATAGAAGACATGTCTTAGGACATGTCACCAAAGAAATTAAAAAATTAAAAGAACACGAGTAAAAATTCCATCATGAGAGATTCCCAGCCCCCACCTCTCTAGGTGGTAAAACCCTCATAGGTATTCCCGTAGATCAACTTCATAGCCATCCACGAGCTTCTCAAATCAGCCATTATATTTCAGAACTAACTAATACGCGGACTGCAAATACTATGATTCTACATTTCAAAACATTTTCATTTGTAAAAAGCTTCAGACCTCTCTGCTGATGGGTGTAAAAAGATACATTATATGTCTAGTTTCTGATCCAAAATAAATAAATAATTGTCTAGCACATTAAAATAAAGATATGGAAATACTTACCGCAATAAGCTCAATCGCTACCTGGGAAAGTTCAGCTTGCCACCTGCCTTGCTCGGTTCCAGGCATCTGGCCACCTGAATCTCGTATCAATTCTGACAGCTTTTTCCCTACCTGAAACACCAAGTTTAAATTAGTAGCGCAAGTCAAAGAGCTAAAATATTTTACAAAAAGTTTACATTATTATCTTAACAAGAGGAGAAATGATAAATCAGATGCACAGGAAAATACAAAAAATGATACAACTATCTAGGTAACGGAAACTAGAACAGGAGAAGATGATTCTAGACTATGGCAGGATCATACCTAGGCTATGAATCCACTTACCAACATTAGCCAAAAGCAACTAAAGTTTCTTTGCAGGCTATACCATTGCTAAAGTATGAAAATTACAAAAGAAAACCCTCAATGTGAACTACCAGAGCAATGACTAATATAGGCACTAAAGAAACTGGTGACACGTCTTTAACAGCATTCAGCAAAAATTTATGGGGCCCAGTGTTTCCCTTAAAAGACAAATCCATTTAAAGAAGGAAAACAACTCAATTACATGTCAAGGTTGAAAGCACAATACCACAGACCAAAAAAAAAAAAAAAGGAAGAAGTATAATCCTTTTCATAATCCAGAGAATAGGAGGAATTCTTCAATTTCAATCTGTCACTTGTACCCTCAGATGCCCCAGAAAAAGGAAGCATAGGGCATCCAGGTCAAACAGAAATGTTCCTGCTCGGTCATTTATTTAAAAAGATACCCAGCTGATGTAGTGGTTTAGAAAAACATTGATTTCTCCTGGGTTACACTTCCATCAGGGAATGTCATACCACCAAAGATTTTGTTTTATTATTACACTTTTCTTTTTTTTCTTTTTTGGCTCATCCTCGGCTTGCATGCCTCTCTCCCACTAAGTTAAGTTTCTTTCAACAAAAAGACATTACAAGGTTGTTTGTATGTGAGTATATGTATAGTGAGTCATCACTATCTAATCATAACATCGTTTATTTATTTATTAAGTAATTTCTGGGATAAGATTGGTTATCATATACAAATCACTGACACAAGCATACAGTATCTTGAATTTTACAAATCTACAGCACAGCATGCAGTAAAATTTGAAAGTCGTATCCTCACCAATGAAACACTACCATTTCTGCCTTTAAAAATAACAATGAAACTGATATAAACAGACTGTGTGAGAGTCATTTACCTGAAGCTTAGTCAATATGTGCGCAATTGTCTCGTCTCTGGCCAAGCCAAGCAGGACTCGGCATGCAAGAGCACGAAGACAGTCTAGTGCAGCAGGTGGAGAATATATGCGTGGTTGCAGGAGATGTAGAAGAACCTTTATACCATTATTGGAACGGACAGCTTCT
>JAXCLQ010063384.1:0-15737 GCA_035584115.1 Cedrela odorata | reverse complement strand
ACTCTTTCTTTTATTTATTATATATAAATATTGCAATATACACAAGCCCTGAAACCAACAACACGAATGATTTCTAGGGCAAACTCTAACAATAACTCTCTCTTTTTTCCGTCTTTTCCTTTTATTTTCTCTCAGTTTTGGCCTCTTCATTTTTTTCTTTTCTACTTTCACTCACTTTTTAAATTTTTAATTGGTCTTCGTGAACTTGTTTTGGAGTTAATGGTACAGGTGATATAAGCTACTTTTTAATGATAAAAAAGTACCTATTGGTGAAACCGTCATGTGTGACTCGTTAATTGTACTACCATGGTCTTCCCAACAAGATGTGACATACATGTATAAGTACCACATCGTAAAACACCTCATCCTAATACTTGCCAATGGAAAATGCCACCAACACCTATTACGTTACCTTAACTTCTCTCTAATTATTTAGCCATTGAAGCCGATACGATAGTGTATACTTCACGGTAGGTGACTCCAATTTCTTTGCTAATTTTGTCCTGGTCACATTGGTGCAACCTTTATTATTCACGAAACACCAAGTGTGAAATAAGTTTTTCTACTGATTATCTTCTTTTTCCTTAAAAGCTCGTCTTGCCACTTATGATTCTCTCTCCACCTCACATTGCTCTTCGTAGGTGTCTTCAAGAGGTAGCATATCATCTACTTCGTCTTCTAGTTCATCTTCTGACTCAACCTCCTTTTGAACGTTGATCACCATCACCATTTTATTTTGGCATTGACTAGCTATATAACCCCTACCTTAACATTTGAAACACTTAATGTCACAATTTATAGAAGTAGTGGATTCGGTGTTACCTTATTTTGGTAACATCTGACTTAGGCCTAGTTGATGGAAACTCTTCCGCATTTAGGAGCTGGTCTTTAAGAGTTTGTAGCAATAGTGCTTGTTCCTCTCCTAGCCATGTTCCTTCTCTTCAATTGTTACTCAACTTTGATAACTTAGTATACCATATCTGTCAACTCTACATAATGTTACATCTCCACCACATCTACTATTTTATAGTTTAAACCATTAAATAACTTAGCCATGATGGCTTCCTTGTCCTTTGAATAGGCCCTGCATATTCTCGAGAACGATTCCCACGTCCATGCCCGTGGGGAAACTATAGCCGTCACATAGACCATTTGCAAAGCTTCCAAAGGACCATGACATTTACATATGCATATTTTAAAAATTGAACAATTTTAAACATAAAATACAAAGATTAGACATCATACTTCTTCAAATTAATTTTCCGGAAAAGCAAGTCAAGCCCTTCATTTGCCTCTAAGCGTATCCACACATCGGATTGGTGTAAACTATTTCGATTTTGTGATGGGATTTCTAAGCTATAGGTATTAGCTTCACCAAGCTAATACAATGTTTTCTACACTTAAAAATCCCTAGCTAATCAATAAGAAGAGAAGAGAAATGAAACCCCTTTCTATCTCTTTCTTTTCTTCCTATTTTTATTTCTCTCTTATGCTTCTTTTTCCCATTGGTTTTTGTTCAAAACAAAGCACATAAATTTTTCATATCAAGAAATGAAGTTCACGGGAAAGTCTAAAGGGAAAGGAAGAAAGTAGCATCATTTAAAAGACTTAGCCCTTAAGTCTTTTCTTTATTCAATTCCAAATTGAATCCAAATCCAATTTGATTTCCTCATCCACCTTTACGTATCAAACACACATGACTTTAATTCATTAATTAAATAAAATCATGTCAAGTGTTAAACAATGATAGATGAATTCAATTAACAATAATCAAATTAATGCAATAATATTATATATTAATCAAATTAACATATATATATATATATTATAAGAGAGAGAGAGAGATTTATACATATATTATATTATTACTTTAATAATATAAAATGTAATCATTACTTAAATATCTATATTATTACTATAATAATATAATTAAGTAAAATTTTTTTTAGATATTTATTTATTACTTTAATATATAAATATGTAATCATTACTTTAGATATTTAATGTTACGCTCTAAACCTGAGGTCCACTCATGACAATTACCACAGACCCTTATAACATACTCTATACACTCATAATGTATTAAGAGAGCCTGTAAGGCTTTTGTGTTCATTTTCAAAACCTGAAACAGTTTATAAACCAATCTCCCATCCATGGGATCATTATCAAGGAATTGATCTTCGTGATCAATGCATCCACATTGAATATCAAATAAATAAAATATAATTTTTATTTGAGTTAAAAAAACATAATAATTTATATAAACAATTCGTTTACAAATACGTTACAAAAATCCAAATACATTTATTCTATCCAGTTGCACTTAATACACATGTGAGTTAAGAAGATGACTTATCCAGAGTGTTGAAGGCTCTCTGCGGCTATCAATAGCCCAACGAGTACCAGAGCGCCTAACTTGAAAACTGAAATGGTGAGGAATGAGTATATAACTATATTCAGTGAATAAATAAAGTACATACACATATACATACATGCACACACATTTTCAAATTTACGATATTGGGACTTACGATTCAACATATACTCAATATATATATATATATATACATATTCATTAATTTCAAATAACCATAAAACAATCCAATGGTTTGCAATAGTTTTAAATAAACAAACCGGGCTAGTTATACTTTTTTGATTGCTACCTTGGCCGAGGCAACGTCAAAAACTATTAGTAAGCCTTTTATGCATAAAACCATATGCAATGCGTTTCTTATAAAAATGAAACTATTTATCATGCTTGATAAAATCATTTATTTTCACAAAACATATTTATAAAATATTGCCCATCTCACTGAAGTTGGCTTCGAGTAGTCACTTGGTGACTGACATAGTGACTGTCTATGTCATATCCATCAAATCCATGATATCCCTATCAAGCCGCTAAGACTTTTCATAGGGTCTCTATATAATCGCTTATCTGTGCACTGGCACACAGTAGGCTTGTCATAGACTTCTCCCTTATACCAGCCTCACTGCAGCTCTATTCACTTATGCGGCCTTTCATATGTTCGTCTATAGGCTACCTTTCTATATATACAGTTAAATAACCAAGCCAATTGGTCTTACAAATAATAATCTGGCCCATTGGCCATATCACCAATATACATGCACATTTTAATTAAATCATTTTCAACAATTATTATAAAACATTTAACTAATTCAGGCCTCCTTAGCCATTTCAGCATGTATATCAAACATTTTAAAAACAGACCACATAATAAAAACATCTCAATATCATGCAAGCATTTTTAAAAAGATTTATTTCAAATTTTATTTTAATCATAAAACAACTTGTCTATCCCACAATCATACACATATATAACATGCATATATATATTTATATATATAGTCATGTATGTATAAATTTACTCACAACAAGGGGAGGGTAACCACTCCTACTACTGATCCTCACACTCAATCGGTACTTTTTACAAGTTCTCGGAACCTAATACCACACATGCATATATAATGAATTCCACAATTCTAATAATTAAGCATATATGAACTAAATGAAATGCTCATGTAAAATATAGTTTAATTCCTTTAGTTGATACACAACACATCATGAGGCTTATTAACCAGTGCCATTTAACCGATTTTTGACAATGAAATCCCATGGCAGTGAGTATCCTTAACTCACATTTTTGTTTAAAACAAAATACACGCATTCCAAATAATGTCCAACACATATACAATTCACCATATACTTCCAATTAACCTCAAATCTAAATTTTTATGCGAAATCAAAGTAAGTCTTAGGTGAATAGTAACCCTAACTTTCTAACTTGTTCAAATTCTAAAAATCAAACTTGTAATGATTTAATAGGCTTATCTTTAGCCTGTAAAAGTCCGTATAATCCTCACATTGTTGTTTGAACGCAAAAACTCTCAAATTCTCGTCCAACCTTAACTTTTCCCCCTTGCTTCCCTTTGGGTTTTTTCTAGTCCATTATTGTACCAAATTGACGAGGGAAGGATGGGTAACCTTTTGGGAACCTAGATTGGAAGAGAAACTAACGAATTTTAAAGATCTATGAAGAAATCTGTGAGAGAGATAGAGAGAGAGTGTTTTAGAGAGAGAAGGAGAATGAACAAATGAGGAAACGCTAGGGTCCGATTCCCCCTTTTTGGGTATTCATATAAATGGGTGAAAATACCAAATTGCTCGTCAAATTTTATCCAAATTTAGTCATATTTCGATACCTTTGAATTGGGTATCGATACTTTTGGGCTTGATATCGATACCTTTGAATTGGGTATCGATACTTTTGGGCTTGATATCGATACCTTTGATTAAAGTATCGATCTGACCCATCTTGTAATTATTTTTCAACTTTCTGTTTTTAAATGTATCGATACTTTCCCTCCAAATATCGATCTGGTCGACTTGTAATTTCTTCTCAAGTCTTTGACTTGCAAAATATCGATACATTTCTTCATAAGCATCGATCCCTTTATCAAGTATTAAGTTGTACCCTTAATGTATCGAAACTTTGCTATATGTATCCATATTCTTAGTTCCAAGTATCGATACTTCTTGTTCAGACACACATTTTTCATAGAAAATTCAATTTTTCACATAACTTTTAAGCTGAAATCACATTTTTTAAGTATCGAGATTGCCAAATTCATCAGCTTAGGGCAATATGCTAAAACCCAATATATGTTAAATTTAACTCATAACATCAATTTCATTATATTCATATTATTAAACTAAATTCAGATTCACCTAAGTCTTGTTAATGTGTCAATTAACCATGTACAATGTATGTGTGAGAATGAGAATCGTACAATGACTATTTTATCCATATGTTTGGAGAACATGTTTAACATTTAATATTATATTAATTTTTTAAAAAGATATTTCTTTTCTAAATGATTACTTTAATCAATATTAATAAATTAAAACTCAACCATTGATTTAAAATGAATGGACAAGATTTAATCATAGGCTTGACACTTAACAATATCACATGGTGCCACTTGTCAACCAAGGAACCATTTGATTAAATAACATTTAAATAATCAATAATGAATAAACTCATTTATTCATTAATATTTATATATCTTATACATTTTTCAATATCATATATATATATATATATATATCCGTAAATCATATTTACGTTATCCCATAAGTTACTAAAATATTTTCCACGCATACGGGTGCTAGCGCATCTTATTGGAGATATGCCTAGAACTAATCGTGTCATATGGTTCAGGGATATCATTTATGTATATATATTTCTATAATTAATTATAAATTAGTTTATGATTAATAAAATAGATTTTATATCATTTTACATATTCAGTTGCTAATTTTTATATTATATATAAAATACAGAATGAGATCCCGTGATGTATTATGATGTTAAGATTTTAACTGCAAAAAGTTATAGATATGAGTACAGAGTCTCTATTTTAATTACATCATAATCAGTTCCCAATTGAGGTAATGTTATATCGAAATATAACATTGCATGACTAGTATGTTTAATGCTACCAATGATTAATATTAAATATTAATAGTTGGATAATGAGTCTCACTTATGTCATAAGAGCATAAACATGAGTAATACATTGGTGAATATATTACTGAATGTGACTAAATGTGACGAATCATATGAGTGATTATCCACAATCAATGATACATCACATAGCCGTACTAGTGTACCACTAGTCCTTTGACTAATGTGTCACGACTGCCTTCTACACTGAGATATATTGTTCACTTGTGTATATTGTATTGGGTTAGCCACGCCTAGTGAAAGAAACTTGTTGCCAATATGTTTCAATGTATAAAAATAGGTAATAATCAAGATGGAATCTGCTGGCTCAGATGTTGGAGTTTGAGATCCTAGGTGGAACTGTCATAAATAGAACTAAAGTCTTTGGTTACAAAGAGTTGTACCAAAGAGTTAGTATATATTCATGTCCAACTCACAATGAACCTAGGGGGTCACACACATTAATCACTTGATGATGATGGTAATTACTATTACACAATAATCATTAATTTAGTTAATGATATTGTTCTAATACTTTGATCGGATAACAATTTAATTCTTTATTATAAAGAATAAATTTTTCGGCTAGAACGCGCTAGCACCCGTATGAGTGGGACATATTTTTGTAATTTATGAGATAACTTAAATATGATTTATAGATATATATGATATTGAAAAATATATAAAATATATAGATATTAATGAATAAACTAATTTATTCATTATTGATTATTTAAATATTATTTAATCAAATAGTTTCTTAGTTATCAAGTGGTACCATATAAAGTTGTGAAGGGTCAAGCCTATGATTAAATGTTGTACATTCATTTTGAATCAACGGTTGAGGCTTAATATATTAATATTGATTAAAGTAATCTTTTGAAAAGGAAATATCTTTTTCAAATATTAATATAATATAAAATATATAAGTAATGATTACATATTTAAATATTAAAGTAATATATAAATATCTAAATAATTATTACTTAATTATATTATTAAAGTAATAATATAGCTATTTAAGTAATGATTACATTTTATATTTTTAAAGTAATAATATAATATATGTAAATATATATATATATCTCTCTCTTATAATATATATATATATTAATTTGATTAATATATTATATTATTATTATTATATTAATTTGATTAATGTTAATTGAATTCACCTATCATTGTTTGACAATTGGCATAATTTTATTCAATTAATGAATTAAAGTCATATATGTTTGATACGTAAAGGTGGATGAGGAAATCAAATTGGATTTGGATTCAATTTGGAATTGAATAAAGAAACTTAAGGGCTAAGTCTTTTAAATGATGCTATTTTCTTCCTTTCCCAAATGATTTTTCCCAAGAGCTTGTTTCTTGAGCAAAAATTTTGTGTGCTTTGTTTTGAACAAAAATCAAAGGGAAAAATAAGCATAAGAGAGAAATAAAAATAAGAAGAAAAGAAAGAGATAGAAAATGGGTTTCATTTCTCTTCTCTTCCTATTGATTAGCTAGGGTTTTCTAAGTGTAAAAAATCTTGTATTAGCTTAATGAAGCTAATACTTTAAAACCTACCCTCAAATTTAAGATTTATAGGGTATAATAGTAAATGTATGATTGGTGTGTCGATTTAATCGTAAAGTAAATAGAAATGAGATCAAAGATATTTTGATAATTTGTGCATAGCTACTGTAGTAATATTGAAATTTTTGCTGGTTAATACTAGATGAAAGCTTGTAATGTTTAGGTTATCATGCCACAAACAACGCTTGAATTGGATAAGTATTGGGAGAGTTATGACTCTTTACGCTAAATGTATAAAAAGCAGCTTCGATTTCCAAAGTAACCCACCTATACCAGCCTGGTTTTCCATAAAGAGCATAAGGAAGTTCATGATGCATAGAGTCCAATGCCGTAGACAGCGCTTAATTTGGGTAAAGAATAATAAAGTTATAACATTTTTCGTGAAAATCTCACAAATGAATCGAAGGGCGAAAAATAGACCCTACTGTAAAGACGGATCGCAAAACGTAGGTCAGGATAAGAAACAAGAAGAGAAAATTATAATTTTGCCCCGAAATAATAATTTTTTAAAATGACAATTTTACCCCTAATAGCATAAATATGACTTGTAGGGTGTATTTTCAAAAGGGAAGAGATAGAGAGAGAGTAGAGAGAAAATAATTTTGGTCATAACTTTGCGTACACACGTCGAATTGATGCACCATTTCCCCTATTGAACTCGTATTGATAAGGAGAATAGATTTCGGTTTAGATTGCCAGAAAAGTTGCCGGATTAATACCCGGAGCTTTATTGTAGCTTTATCAAAAATTTAATTTTTTTCACAATTTAGCATTAAAAATAAAACATTTTACCTCGTAAAGGTCGGATAAGCTTTTAATGAGTAGTTTCTCACTATAAGATCTAATTTTTCATGAATTTAAAAAGGTAACATAGATATGCTTTATAATTAGTTAAATATTAGTTGTTTGGTTTAAAAGTTTTGTTGTGAATGATGTGATGAATAGATTATTAATAAGAATTTGTTGGAGTGAATGATTGTAACATTGGGTATTGTAAAATTAAAAGTTTGGGAAATATTGGTTTAGAATCACTTGGTTCGCCAAGTGTTCGATAAAATTTCTAAATACTTGTAGTGTTAACATATTGTGAAATCAATGGCTAGGTATGTTGCTATGAATAATGCATTGCATGAAGTGATGAATGAATTATGAAAACCATACCATGGAATGTATGAAATTGTCTAAATTATAGGAAGGCATGTTGGTCGCATAACAAGTGTTTGATAAAATATCTAAATGATATGTTGATTGATAAATTAATAATGTATGACACATGTGTGAGTGAATATGAGTTGTGAACTTTAAATAACGATGATGAGACACATAAGGGTTCATGATGATGATAGGGTGCATAAGGGTCTTCTCAAGGGGACGACCCAATATCAGTCATGCTTGATGCTTATTCTATCGGGCTAGGGCCTTAGAGAAAATAAGGTATTAATTAGCTCTTCTTGCGGCCTACGACCTTAGAGAGAATAAGATATTAAGTGCCTATTCTTGTAGGCGATGACCCTAGAGAGAATGGGAGTTTTTGGGACCCAATATCAGTCATACTTTGATGCATATTCGTGAGGGCGACGGCCTAACAATTGATAAGGGTATTGGAATCCTATTCTTGCAGGCTATGGCCTTAGAGAGAATGGGGTGTTAGAGATCCATTTGTGAGAAAGATAGTCTAATAGATGAGAACCAGGATTGTATGCTATGTTATATGGGGTTGTACTATAATTATATAGCTGAGATATATTTTAGTTATGATGCTTATATATTTTGGATTATGGGTCAAGTGACTTACCACTAGGTTTATTAGCTCACTACTCTACAGTTTTTAGTTTTGCAGGTCTATCCCAACTATCAGACTCTTTCGCAGCAGTAGCTCGCAGTATATCCAGACCTTTTGCCAAATTATTGCCATTTTACATACCTATTGTATAGTGTCATTATTGTGGGCATGAGGTATTTTTGTTTATGACGTATAACTATAGAGCGGTTATACATTATGATGTACTGATCATTCTTTTTGGATTGTTAATATACTCTCTCTATATAATTATCTCACTTTTTTTTTATTTTCGAACATTATATAAATATTAAACTATGTTTAGTAAAGTTATTTCTTTTCTATTCAATTTGAAAAATCTTTAGAAATAAAATGTTTTATACTTTAAACATGTCATTGTTCATGAGATTGTAAAGCCAATGATAGGCAATGCATTGCATGGTTGTTAAGGTGCTTTCGGTATACGAGGGTTAAACCTCATTGTCAAAATGACGGTATTACTAGGCGACATAATATAAATTGGTTGGGCATGTAGTAGCCTAACCAACTCACGGCATCTCTCGTAAGGTAGGGCCCACCTTGTAGAGGGGTAATTGTGACAAATACCTATAACTTAAAAATCTCATCATGAAACCGGAACCGTCTTCACCAATTTGTCGTGTGGATATGGTTGGAGGCAAGTAAGGAGCTTGACTTGCTTTTTCAGAAAATCAATTTGAAAAAGCATGACTTCTAATTTTTGTATTTTATGACTAAAATGTTTAAATTTTAAAATATGCATATGTACATGTCATAGTCCTTTGGGAGCTTTTCACACAGTTATTGTGATGGCTGTAGTTTCCCCCCGAGACGCGCGTTTGGGAATCGTCCTCAAGAGCGTGCGCTCGCAACACTGTTCAAGTGGTATTAGAGCCATGTGACGTATTTATGTATGTATGTTTAAAAAATATATGTTGGGAGTTGATTATGTTCATATGGTTGTTTGTTTTGGCTTGGAAATTGATAATTGATAATATGGTATAATCATTAAACATGCTATTTATGTTATTATGTAATAATAATATATTTAAAAGCATGAGAATTTGATTTTTTTTTTTATGTTTTTAAGCATATATATGTATTAATACAATATATTAATTTGATTAAATTTTGTGTTAATATGTGTATGAATATATTAGGTATATTTGAGAGCATGGAAATGTTGAGTTTGATTTGATCAAATGAGTTTAATTTGGAAATTATGACATGCTAAGAATAAATGTTTTAATGTGATTAAAATATTTGTTGCATGAAATTATATGTACAAGTGTTGTATGTATTTTGAATGTTGATTAATCATGGTAAATTAATTCATGAGATGAATTAAAAATGTGTTGAATAATGATTCATGAGATGAATTATGATAAATGCACAAATATGAAATTTATACATATATTGGCGTTTTTTGAACATGTATTTATGGTTAATTTGATTAAATTATAATACCATGTCAAAATACATGAGATACACGTATAATAGTATTTTTGAAATATGATTAGAATAAATAATGTTTGATATTATGTAATTAAAAATGTCAAGTGAACATTAGTGAAATGATTGCAAAAAATGATATTATTTAAACATGAGTAGATCATGAAATAAGTGTTATGATTATGATCTTTTGTGTAATTGTTGCATGCCCTTTTTTTTAATTTAATAATAATATATGCATATTTCATTAAAGTACTTATATATTTCATATATGTGATAATGTTCATGTATAATTTTTATTTTTATTTTTTCTTCATTATTGTATAATCTCAAAATATTATAACCTTCTATTAGCCATAACTTTCACAAGTATTAATTTGACTAATATATTTTCTATTACCAAAAACTCAATTTGTTAAAATTAAAATCTTTCGGGCTTGAAATTGTTTCAATTGAATTGAAAAATAATACTCCGAAATAAAATTGAATTGAATAGAAATTATAATTGATTTTGATTCAACTAAAACAAATAAATTGTAGTGGGAGTAATATTATGAATATAAATTGACAAATTGATATTATATCAATTAAAGCCTCTCTTCAATAAATTAATTTGTTAATTTATTGAATAGATTTAAGAAGTTAAATGAGACCTTAAATGTAAATTTCCCTCATTTAATATTAGGTTCAATCATTCTAATGCAATCGGTAGGTTATGAACATCTTAGATAGGGTAACCCAATAACTATTGGGTGAGGCCCTTCAGAGGGTGTCATAGTCTATTTGACCTGTTTCTTAATAGGGGGTCTTTGGCTTTCAATAACTGTTAGGTGAGGGGTTTGATTTCACTCCTATTCAAAAAAATGCATTGGGTCTAGCCTAACTAGGTTAAGGCACCAATAACTATTAGGTGAGATGTATTTTCCTATAGGTAGATTGATAATGTCTTGTAAAGAGTTACAAATAGAAATGAGTATCTAACTTATTGGGCTTGCTTGACCAATAACTGTTAAGTGAGGTTTTGTGAGTTTGATAAGAATAAGATTGCCCACAAAAACTTGTAATTTAATTATAGTTTTCCCATCGAGGGAATATGAGATATAATTAAAGTGTTTGGAGCATTATTTAGTTTAAAGTCCATAACTGAATAGTTTGATATATACTTTTATACATTATGATGTATTTCATTTTTCTGCAGATCTTTAAACGTTGAATCTTTGTTCAAGTGAATGAATAATGCTTAACCCTCTACTTATAATCCTTGGCACTCATAGGCTTACCATATCTAATTTTAAGGTCTGGTATTAGAATTTAAAATTGTTCTATATTCTGAACGAATTGGCTATGTCCTTCAAGGGCTATGCTTAAGTATTTTTCACAGGAAACTTCACTAGTGGAGATTGAGACTTTCCAGAAATGGAAGGACAATATTCTCAAAGTTAAATCATATAGGCTAGCGTCTATGAGTGATAACTTACAGACTCAGTATGAGGACATGTAAGATGCCTTAACGATATATCTCTTTTTGGTGGAAATGTTTGGGGAGAGTTCAAACTACAGACGGTGTGAGTTGTCCACTACTTTGTTTGGAATGAGGCTTAATTTAAGAATACCTCCAGAGTCCCATCTTATAAAGATAAACCTCATAGGTCAGTTAGATAGTTTAAGGTTTTCTATGGACTTTGGGTTACAGACGGATTTGATCCTTCAGTCGCTCCCATCTACCTTTGTCCAATTTGTTACTAGTTATCACATGTACAAACTGGAACATACTCTTCTTGATTTTATGAATGAAATTGTTTCATTTATTAAGAGAGTCTCTAAGGGAAAAAGTAGGGGAGGGGTGGGGAAACCGTTCTTGTTACAGTGTCTTATGGTAAGACATTGAAAAAGAAATGCACAAAGTCCTCCGGGGTTAGACCCAAAAGAGGATTGCCAATAGCCAAGCCAATGATAAGTGTCGTCATTGCAAGAAGCTAGAACATTGAAAGAGGAGTTGTCCTCTTTACATAGAGAGTCTGAGACAGTCGAAGTTGTAAGGTACGCTTTCATATCATATTATTGAAACTTAAGTAAGTGTTATTTCAAATTCATATAGTTGGATAATTGATGTTACTGCCATTTGCTTAGGGAATTGCAGAATTGTTCTGCTTTCGAGTCATGTTTTTATATTGTACAAAACTATGTATTTTGATACTGCTAATAGAAACATTTTGTTTGTCAATCAACTGTGTAAACATGGTTACACTTTTATGTTTGATGGAAATAAATGTTGTATTTATTTAATAAATAAATTGATTGGCACTGGCTTGATTATAATTGGTTTATATATTCTTGAGACTAATGAAATTAACAAGACTAATACTATTAATAAGAAAAAATCTTGAAATGAAATTAATTCAAAACTTATATGACATCATAAATTATGTCATATTAGAGATAAAATGATTAAAAAGATGGGTAATGATGGATTGATAGGTCCATTGGGTTCTGAACCCTACCCAACTTATAAATCTTATCTTTAAGGAAAGATGACCAAATCGCCCTTTGTTGGACATGGGAAAAGAGACGATGAAGCTTTTGAATTGATACATACTGATGTATGTGGTCCATTTAGTAAAATGGTCAGAGGTGGTTTCTCATACTTCATAACCTTTACCAATGATCATTAACAGTATGATTATATGTACTTACTGAAGTACAAATTTGAATCTTTCGAAAAGTTTAAAGAATTCAAAGCTGAAGTAAAAAAACAAACAGGAAATAGTATTAAGATTTTACAATTTGATCGTGGAGGTGAATACTTAAGTACTGAATTTTTAGAATTTCTTAAAATTAATGGTATACTTTCTTAGCTTAAACTTTCTTATACATTGCAGCATAATGATGTATCTAAAAGGAGGAATTGTATTTTATTAGATATGGTACGATCCATAATGAGCTTTACAGACTTACCAACATATATTTGGAGATATGCCCTATATACCATAATTTACATCTTGAATAGAGTTCCATCTAAAGGAATTCCTAAGACATCGTATGAGTAGTATTAGAAGCTTCATGGAATCACTTTATGAGGCTTGGGACAAGTACAAGGATTTTCTTAGACATTGTCCACATCATGGGTTACCTACTTGGTTGCAAATTCAAACTTCTTATAATGGTTTAGGTGTCATAATTCGATCTATGAATGATGCCAAAGTTGGGGTTCATAAGAATGATGTTATTACTGCATTATCAACTCAAGTTGCAACTTTATCCAAGCAATTGGGAAATTTAAATGTTAGTTCGATTCAAACACAAAGTCAAGTAAACCAATATTGAAAATAATCCTAAGAAGCATATGATGGCAATCATATTGAGAAATGGCAAGCAAATAAAGCAACCTCAAGATATTGAAAAAAAAGCAGTAGACAACCAAGGCACAACAAGCCAAATTGAGGAAACATTGAGGGTTACAACCACAACAACCCCAATGACTTAAAAGCAACTTCTTTATTAGCCAAACAGAACGAATCTGCCATCTCTCCAACACCTTTTGTTCCATCAATTCCTTTTCCTCAGCTTCTTAAAACAATAAAGTAAACAAGCAACTTTTAAAGTTTCTTGATATTTTTAATAAATTGCATATTAACATTCCTTTTACAAATACATTGGAACAAATGTCGAGCTATGTGAAATTCATGAAAGAAATTTTGTTCAACAAGAAGAAATTGGGAGGATATGAAACAGTGACGCTAAATGAGAAGTGTAATGCTATTTTGCAAAATAAATTGCCTTCAAAGTCAAAAGATCTAGGTAGTTTTACCATATCTTAAACTATTTAAAATTCTTATTTCAATAAAGCTTTGTGTGCAAGTATTAATTTGATGCCATTTTTTATTTTTAGGAAACTCGATCTTGGTGAAGCAAATGCAATCATTGTTTCTCTCTAATTGGCAAATAAGTCTATCGAGCATTTGAGAGGCGTAATCGAAGATGTGTTGGTGACAGTCAATAAGTTCATTTTCCTTGCTGATTTTATTGTTCTAGACATAAAAGAGGATCAAGAAATACTACTAATTCTAAGCCAACTATTTCTTGCTATAAAAAGAACCTTGATCGATGTTTAACAAGAGAAGTTAATCTTAAGAGTGAACAAGTGACCTTCAACATATTCAATGCAATGAAGTATCCATCCAAAGTTGACTCATGCTTTCAAATTGAAATATTAGACAAGCTAGTGGCTAACACCTTTAAGGAAGAAAATCCAAAGCTCCCTTTTGAAGCTTATCTCATCAAATTCGAGCTCATCAAATTCGAGCATACATTAATTAGGGAAAGTGCATAGTACTTGAAAGCCCTACCACCTTTCCTTATTGCAAAGAAGCCAAAATTTGTTGAACTTGTTACCAACCCCTCAAGACCTAAACCATCTGTAACACCCCAATTCACTAAAAATTTCTAAAGAATTTCCTCTTGTAAAATGGACATTGCCCAAAATTTAAAACCTGCAAATAAAATTTTTTAAACACTTCCAAAAGAGTATCCAATTCCTACAACTTCTTCTCAAGATAAAAAAAAATCATCATTTATAACTTAAGTATCCATTTACTCAATTATAACTATACAAGTTACATTTTTCATATTTACACATATAAAATACAAACAAAAATCCACTAGTTGGAAACCTCTAAATCTACTTCAACTATCCTGTCTCTAACCTCACTCAGAATCTGAAAAGTAGGGGCGATCTAATGCCTGTAAGTATTTATCGACAATAGAAGTTTTAAATTTGAACAGTACATAATTTATTTTTCAAAAATCCAATAACATTTTAACAAATAATGTACAAGAAACTTCAACATTTGACTTTCGAAATAAATTTCATTTAATCAATTTCATGCGTACATATAGGGCATGATTCCCAGGAACTCTTGCCCCAAAATCATCAAGCATACATTAAGGGTTCTATAACCAGGGATCATTGCCCCAAATTTCATCTTTATGAACTTTCACAGTGTAATACACGAAATTTTTGTAGAACTCATAACCTTAATATTATCTAAGTACATTAGAATTTATATTCATGAAATGTTTACGACATAATATTATAAATGTAAGAAAAATTAACCGAGTTTACACATATTAAGTTGACATGGAAATGATGTAGGATATAATATACCTATTTAAATGATTATTACCATTACCATCATTTTAAATATGTTTTATAGAGTATTAAGTGTTAGAATTTTAAGAAATGTTATAAAGTAAATTTATAAGGTTATTTTTGTAAACTTGGAAGATGTAGTAGCCATAAAAGCTAGAATTGGAATTTCATTGTCAACAAGGTTATTTTTGAGATTTTAACTTATGGATAAAAATAAAATAAAATAAAA